>JAGVVM010019740.1:0-18503 GCA_019149425.1 Psidium friedrichsthalianum
TCCGAGTGCGATTGAGCCAAATCAGCACCGATTGAGTCCCACCCGGTCCTGAAATTTCACGAATTTCGAGAAATGTCTCGTCGATCATCTTTTTGACCAATTTGACCAGCTTTGACCGAAAATAATTGAGGCCCAAGCTTTATCAGTTCAAATTTCACTGATAGTCCAAAAATCAGTCAATTCGTTCAGCATTATATCGTTTTCGGTGATAGTCACCGCCAATAATTATTCTTAAGATAATTATGGGTCAAACCACTCTCTCTCCTCCATTATTTCCAGAAAAATCTCTCTCCTCTCTCTCTCTCTTATCTCGGATTTTTCTCTCTCTCTCTGCTGGTTCCAGATTTCTGCTGCCGACTTCAACTGGACGTCGACGGAAATCCGACCGTTGGATCGTTGTAATTTTTAGGTATGTTGTAGTTCAATGTCTTGTGGTTCTATTCCAACTTGAATCACTTCGATCGGAGGTCGTTTGACCTTCCAAATCTGCTTCGCCGTTTCGGTCGACGAACCAGTCTTTTGTTACCCGAATTTCATATAGGGTTCATATTGAAATATGTTGACCCCAGCGACCTCTAGAGCTCATATTCATGTGAAAATATGATTTTCAGCTTGTGAACCAACTCGTTCAGCCTTGAACAGCCGGGTTCGAACTTAATCCGCCGAATCCGCCGTTGTCATCGTTGCCGGCCGGTCATCGCTGCATCGTCAGCCCTGTTTTGACTTCGTTTAGGTAAGTTAAACCTCTAGACTTCGCTCATGATGTTAGACTTGCCATGGATTAACTCTAGGGACCGATTCGTGGTAAATCGGTTTAGGAAAATTGGCCGTAATCGGCGTATTTGATGGAAATAAATTTCTGTGGGTTGTGAGCATGCTGTGGATTGATGAAATGTTGCTGTCCATGCTTGAATAATGCTGTTGGTGGTGGTTGGTGTGGTTTCCGCGAGGTTCGGGTACCGAAAATGGATTTTCGGGATATTTAGAGCGAAAACGGGCCAAATAGTGTTTTGAATCACTGTTCATGAACCTCCGAACACTGTTCACGTGCTGCCCAATTTGAGTTTGGTTTGAAAATGACAAGTTTTTGTGGGTTCCGTGTGGTTTGAGTACCGAAAACTGGGTTTACAGAGCATTTTACGCAGAACCGGGCCCGAGTAATATTTTATATTATTATTCCAATATTTGGGGCCCGTGTTCGTATTTAAAATAATATTTGAAGATATTTCTCGTGTACTTGAAATAATTATTTGGGTCATTTTGGGTCCCATGTGAGAAATTGGGCATTTTTGACAAAATTGGGCACGTGAAAGAAATTGATTGGTTTGGCCAGTTTGTCGGCTATGTGAATTGAAATATTTGGGCGCGTGTTTTAAGTTTGGCCTAACGTACTTGGCCAAGGTTTTTGCCCAATTGAAAACTGGCATTGTTTCGTATGCCTGATGAAGATTTGGACTTGTATTTGAAATGTGGCCTAACGTACTTGGCCGACGATTTATGTTCAAATGAATTTAAAGGATGTTATTGCCTGAAAGGCGAGTGCGACAATTTGGGTTCGCAAAATGAGTTGATTGGCTTGGCCATTCGGCCGAAAATGTGGATTGAATATTTGGACTTGCATTAAAATGTGGCCTAACGTACTTGGCCGATGATTTCTGTCCAAATGAATTTAAAGGGGTTTTGCTGCCTGAAAGGCGAATGCGACGGTTTTCGCATGTTTCATTGCATATCATTGTGACTTGGCGTAAAATGTAGCCATGAAGTCACCTGGCGTAAAATGTAGCCACAGAGGCGTAAAATGTAGCCTCAGAGGCGGAAAACGTAGCCTCGTGCACCCTGAAGCGTAAGACGCGGGGTAGCTGGAGTGATAAGGTGCCAACCTGAGGCGTCCCATACGCGGGTTGAGGCACAGACCTGAGGCGTCCACGACGCGGGTCGGACCTGATGCGCCTATATGACGCGGGTCAAATTGGCTGTTAAGCCGAGGCTCAAGATTGAGCGTGCATGCATATGTATTTGCATTGATTGTCCTGGATTGGACGTGGTTTCAAATTGAAAGTTTAATTGCTTTTATTGAGCTCTTAACAGATTGTGTGATCTGGGTTTTGTGTGGTCCTGGATTGGGCCTGTTAAAATACTTTATATGCTTGGCCACTCTGTGGCGACTTTTCTAAATTTGAACTGCTTTTTGGCGATGGAATTTGGCCCGGTGATTTTGAGTATTCGAGTTGGGACCTGAGAGTTTGGTCTAGGCCTGTTTGGCGTCCTGAGGAGGAGATTAGGGGTTAGCTTACTGAGATTTGTTCTCATAGGTGATTGCCCTTATTTTTCAGACCCCCGACCCCCGCAATGAATGCAATCCCGTAAGACGGGGAATCCCTATGAGCATTGACAGGGATTCACAGTCGTTCCCTGGTCCTAATGGAGGAAGGTACGTTAGGTACCAAAGCACAGTCTGGGTCGATATAGGAGGAAGACAGTGGCAGCCACACCTGTATGTGGCATGGTTATACAACTTAGAGGATATTTGGCATGGTCTGTTGCAAGGTTGGAAGTTCCCGCTGAGATTGTAGCCTTATGGGATCCGACCAGAGATCAATTGACTGATGAAGGTGATGTAACGAGTGAGGAGGCGCAAGAAGCTGAGCCTGATAATGAGGACCCCGTGAATGATTTGATAGCATCTGATGATGGAAGGGAGAGCGAACAACCGTCAACTGAGGAAGAGGAGGACCCAGAGGAAATAGCATCATCTGAAGAGAGTGGAAGGACGATGGAGGGACAGATGATAGCGAGTGAGCAGGAGAGGAATTAGGCAATTTGGAGATAATCCTGTGAATAGCGTAAGTAGAGAGTACTCGGAGTATCTTGCCCCTCGTTCCTTTTTGTCAAAGTCGTGCAATGGGACGTCAGGAGGGGCGGAGATTTTGCGTTGTAAGTAATCGTCATCCTGACTTTGGCTTGAAGGCTTTTAACTCGAGGAGTTGTAGAGAATTTTAAGTTGTAATTGGCCTCTATTTCTGTTTATGACATAATGTGTAATATAAAGTGTGGTTTGGTGCATTGATTTTTCTGTCACTCTACCTCGTTCCAGTATGTTTGTTGCAGAATTCGCTTTCCGTTGTGGGGACTCTTCTTTGGTCTAATCGAGTTTCTTGGGCCGTTCTTGTCGACTATTCGACCAAGTACAGGTATAACAGGTTGATGTCGCGTTGTTCATGGGGTTTAGGGCGTAGTACTCAAAGTAGCTGCTGCAAATCGTGTCCCATCAAGGCCTTGGATTAGTGCGAATCAAGCTTCTAGGCGCGCAAATCCCTTGGCTAATCGCTTGAGTAGCCTTGCTTGGAATTCAGATTTTTGGTTAGCTTGTTCAAATCAGGTAATTTTTCTATCTCATGAAAATTATCTATTTGAATATGAGTGAATATTTGATGAATATTGCATGAACACGGATAGATTACAATTGTCTAACTTGAAGTTTTCAAATTTAGAACAGTCCACGAGATATTGTGCATATCTTTGAATCTAGAATTATCCATTGGAAAATTTCTGCATATCCTATCTTGGATATTGTTCTATATTCGGACTTGAGTAAATCTTGTGATTTAATTACTGAACAATTGAATTTCGAGCATATCTCTAGGATTTTGTGGATAGACTTTGCATATACAGGATACATTCTTAATTCGGATAATTATCTGAAAGAACTTTGAAAATTCCATGAGATAATTTTCCTAATTTAAAAGATGTAATTATCCTTTGCGGATAGGGCCTTAACCCTTTAAAATTTGGCTCTTTATCCTTTAGTAGCCGAAATCCTTTTTATTTTATACTATAGTTTAAATTCAAATATTTTTATAATATCCCTTGAGTATAGTACATGCTCCCTTGTGCCTTGTCCTTGGATATGTGCTTTGTGGATGGCCATCCAACTTCACCCTTGAAGTACGACGTCATCTGCACAAATGAAAATTGTCCGTCTCATCTCATATCTTTGGGATCAAATCGACAAATTTCATTTAAATTCACCATCCGACCCCACCCTTGGGGTACGATGTGAATAAATTCCCTTCCGATCCTAAACTTTGGGTACGGAGCAAATTCATCGAAAAAATTTGGATCATAAGGTGTACGATACTCAAGGTTTATTATACTTTTATTTTACTCTTTTTTCAGAAAAAAATCACAAAAAGAAGATCAAATCATGGTCTAAAATGGAATTAAATACCAAGATACCTTTTAATATAAAATTAGACTTTGAGTGATCAATTTCTTAATTTATATTAATTGTTATCAACATTCAGACCATCTTTTATTTTTGCCTTTTATTTTATTTTATTTTTTTGGTAAGGTAAGAGATGTATTAACTTTTCAAGGCGAAAATACAAAGCAAAGGCCGGCCACAAACCTCATACCTCAAGTGACACATGCGGGTATCACAAGGCGTGCGAAGGTGTAGTGGCAGAGAAACAAAGAGAAGACAAAAAATGCCCGAAAATATAGCACAAAAGGGGACGGAAACCAGTCCCTACAACAAGCGATAGACACAAAAAGAGAACCAAAACCAACACCAGAAACAGAGCAACCAGCAGACGCAGCAAGGGTAGCCGAAAACACCAAATTAGTACAGGTTACTCAAAAATGTCAGGCGGCAAATCCCAGTTTCGCTGCACTCTCTAGTTCTGTGGGTTAGTAGGGACAGGCTTGAGGGATATAGCTTTGTCCCTCACCAACTTAGTCAAGTGTTTCTCAAGAGCTGGGACGAAGAGAGAGTGGTTTCGAAAAAGAGTATCATTTCTTTCCTTCCAGATCAAGTGGTACATCGCAGCGAATGAGAACCGAGCAATCCTGTGGTGGAAGTGTGACCACCTATAATCTTAGTGGCCCATCGTAGGTTGATAGACCAAGACTGACTAGTCCACACGAGGTTGCACTTGGAGGCCCAAAACCGAGCAAGGGACGTTGTGATTCTACACCCGAAATATAAATGATCAACAGAATCAGGTCTGAGATTGTGAAAGCACAACTCTCGTTCTCAATTCTATGGTAGTTGAGGAGGAGCGTTTGAGTGGGAAGCCAATTGAGAGTGGTGATCCAAAGAAGAAAGGCATGACGGGGGACAATGCTTCGGTCCCAAATAAAGGAGTGCTAGTAAATCGATGGCCTCTTATCACGAATAAGCTCCCAAGCCGAGGCAATCGAGAAGGCTCCCGAGTGGTGCTGCAGCCATAAAAATCGATCAGAATTCCCAGGGGCCAAAGGAGGGACAACGTCCTCCCAAGATCTAAAGGTAGCAGCAAATCGAGAGTTGGGGGAACAGAGGAGAAGAAGTCCAACGCCGAAGCTGTCCTCGGGATGCCAAACTCAAAGATAACCCTATCAGAGAATATCTTATAAAGAGGACCGCGAGGATGCCAATTATCAAACCAGAAGGAGATCGATTCCCCCTACCAATGCGCCAAGAGAAATGCATATCAAAGGTTGATCGAAGGTCTAGGAGCTTCGAGTGGATTTCTCACAACCCAAAAGCTTTCTCACAACCCAAGAGCAGAAAGTAGGCTTTCTCACAACCCAAAAGCTTTTTTGTTTTAAGAAGTTCGAGTGGATCCACTTACACCAAAGTGATTCTTTATCCGTAAAAAGGTTCCAAATATGTTTCAACATCGCAGCCCGATTGCAGTCAAGAAGCTTACGAATTCCCAAACCGCCTTCATCTTTGGGACGACATACATCAATCCAAGGGACCTTAACCCCCCCACACCCATGTTAGGCCCTTTCCAAAGGAATTGTCTAAATATATGCTCAATACTAGAGATGACTGATTTGGGGAGGGTAAAGACGTTCGCCCAAAACACCTGAATAGCATGCAATACTGATTTGATGAGTAGGAGCCGGCCAGCAAAGGATAAGAATCGATGGCACCAAGATCGGACTCGAGAAGTGATGGCATTCACCAGTGAAACACAATCTGATTTGGATAGCCAAGAAGCAATAACATTCACGCATATATCATTCATGTGCATTTCATTTAATCCAAAAATACCAAAAAATATCATTCATGTGCATTTCATATAGGGTAGATCATGCATAATTTATAGTATAGTTCATGCATATATTCCATGCCATCCATGCATTTTCATGTGATTTTAAATATAGTTTAACTTTGTGAGTTCGATTCGCATGACATCTAGGCTAGAACGAATCTCAATTTTCACATGTCATAGTAGTGTATCCTTGCCTATCATTTATACCATGTCATGTAGTTTAATTGAATCACGTTGTGTGCTATATATGTTAGACTTCACATTCTTCTTGCATTGAAATTTGATTTTTTCAAAAGTCATCATGCATGTCATATAGTTTGTTTGAACATCATGTAATCATGTTTGCATTCATATAGTTAGGCTTTGCATTTACATGTTGCATTCATTTAAATAAAAAAAATAAAAAAAATATTATTGCACCTTGCTTTATAAACCAAATCCATTGAATTTGCCAATTCAAGAAATCTTCACAAGAATGGTACCAAAAGGGTGTTAATTGAAAAATTAACAAACTTAAACCTCTGATTTGCAGAAAATAAAGTATTCTCCCAATGCTTTATTTAGGTATCTAATCTACATATCAAAAAAGATTAGTGGCGGCTCCAAAATTTAAATCATTTGAACATAAACCTAAGTTGCGAATTGGTAGGGCTTGCGAGAGTTCGGACTAGGTTAGTTAATTTACTTAACTAATCTAGTAATCCATTAACCTAGGAATTTCTTAATTTTTAGGTCGCGACACAAACGAAAAGGACTTACAACAACTAGTGTTCCTAGAGTCAAAACATAAAATATTCCATAAAGAATGGGGGGTTTGACTATCCAATTAGGGGAAAGGAGATTTCTTCAATGGGCTTTTGCAACCCAATCAGTTGCACTGTTGACTTCACGATGGATGTAGACCACTTTCACCGCTTCAGTTCCAAGTTGGACCAGAATAGCATTAAATTCCACGAATAGAGAACTGAAGGTCCATAGGCTTTCTTTTGGTGTATTTAGGAGAGTAAAGGTAGATTTGCTGTTAGTAAAGACATCTACTTTTTGTATCTCTTGTACGACCCCCACAGTAGATCGAGCAAAGGCATCCATGCGAAGCTTCTTCTCTTGTTCTTCTTTCAACACGCAAAGACCTTGTAGGACGCCTTGGGTTTCAAGCTCCGGCACCAAATTGGCAGTTTCATCTTTCACGAACCCGGTGACGATGGCTCCTCTGTCGTCCTTACATATCTTGGCTATCGATCTGAGTTTCTCACCCTTGATCCACAAGCAAATGACATTGAAGCTCCACTAGCCTGGTCTTGGTGGTGTCCAGCAATAAGGTAAGGCGTCCCTTTTTTCCTTTGATTCTTGCTTAATTTGCCATCCTCTATCAAAGACTGATACTTCCACCTCGGCTTCATCCATGATTAGCTTAGGTCTGCCCGCGAAACACAACACTTTTTTGCTCTTTCCATAGGCGCCAAAGAACATTGGCAAGAAGTGCATGGCGACGAAGGCTTGAGCTAGTGGTAAGGCCTTTGGAAAAGCACTTATCTTTTAATTGAATTTGGATTGACAATGTTTTTAACTGTAGTTGGTTGTCTGCCCACATTTGTTTAACCCAGTCGCAAAGTATAAACAGATGTTCCAGTGTCTCTGGGGACTGGTGATACACATGGCATAGAGGATCTAGGGCAAGCTTTCTCTTAAATAAGCTCTCTTTTGTCGATAAGGCATTCTGATACATGCTCCATAGGAAAAATATGATCTTAGGTGGTGTTGGAATATGCCATATAGTTTTCCATAGGCTTCGAAGTGTTTCGTATGACAAAGTTGCTATCTTTGTGCTGTTCTGCTTGGTGATTTTCTTGATGTTGTGACAACCATCTTTAACTGAATATTTCTCTTTAGCGTTGCTTATCCAAACGAGTTTATCCCCTAAGATGCTCGGGTTGATAGGTGTGGTGATGATTTCCTTAACTGTATTTGCTTGGAATGTTTCATTTAGTTTTAGAAAGTCCGATGATCTAGTTTTAGGGTTAATCACTTCAGCCATCATGGTAGGATCGTTCCTATTTGCTGGACCCGCTATCACCCCGAAGGGTATCCACTTGTGCTCTTTGATCTTGATTTTCTAACCATCACTTACTGACCATCTCATCTCTTTCTCGATCCTATCTCTACCTTGTAGCGAGCTTTGCCAACCCCAAGAAGGCCTTGCCCCTTTCTTTGCTATCCAAATATCTCCGTTCGAGTGGTAAATTCCTTTGAATACCCTATTCCAAAGTGCCGAAGGGTTTTGCGCTAACCTCTAAACTTGCTTACCCAGCATAGCTTTATTAAAAGCTATGAGATCTCTAAAACCAAGCTTACCTTTCAGCTTACTGTTCTTCAATAGTTCCCACTTCTTCTAATGGATACCAGCTTTCAATATGTTTTGCTTCTACTAAAGCTTGGCTATTTTCCTCTCAATCACCTTACACACCGAGATGGGGATCTTGAAAGTCGACATAGCATATTGTGGTAGAGCTTACACCACCATTTTAATCAAAATCTCTTTTCTTGCCTTGGGTAGTAACTTCTCTTTCCAGCCCTCTAGTTTGATATTAACATTTGCTAGGGTCCATGCGAACATATCTTTCTTAGATTGACCCCATTCTGAAGGGATACCCAGATATTTCCTAGTTTTATCAATGATTGGGACTCTCCATTCGGAAGCCAAATTCCTCTTGAGGAGGTCTGGATAGCCCTTACTAAATAATCCTCCTGATTTGTTAAGGTTGATCACTTGCCCATAAGCTAAACAAAATTGGCTCAAGATACTGGCTCAATGCTGGTATTCCGTAATCATCCATCCAAGAAAAATATCGCATCATCCGTGAATAAGAGGTGAGATGAAGTGGAATAGTTTCTACTCAGTCTGATTCCCACCCCTTTGTACAAGAGGGACGACAATGTGTTAGCCAATATAATGAATAAATATGGAGAGAGAGGGTCACCTTGTCTTATGCCTCGGGAAGGGAGAAAATAGGGAGTAAGCTCACCGTTAATCTTAATGCTAAAAGATACCGTTGAGATGCATTGTTTGATTAGATTGACCCATTTCTCGCTAAATGCCATCTTAAGCATACATGCATGTAGGAAATCTCATTCTACTCTATCATAGGCTTCTTTTTGTATCCATGTCTTTGCTTTCACTTTAGTATATATTTTATGCTTTTCTCTTTGGGTTTATCGACCGCCGATCCTAACTGGTTTGGGATGAAGTAGATATTGATGTTGATGTTCTCTCCCTCCCTCCCACCTCGTGGATTCTCAATTGGTGCAGAACCCCCTGATCAATTAATATGTTATCTTGGATTTTCCTTTCACAAATGAATGCACTTTGCTCTTTGACGTTGATACTAATAAGCTAGAATTTGAGCCTATTAGCCATAACTTTAGAAATGATTTTGTAGTCGAAATTGCACAAACTAATAGGCCTATACTATGAGATGCACTCAAGATTCGCCACTTTAGGAATGAGCATAATATGAGTTTGATTCAAGGAAGCGTCTAGGATGCCCGAAGTAAAGAAATCCCTGACCAACAGAAAAGCATTTGTTTGTATGGCGTCCCAATATCCCTAATAGAATTGGCCGTTAAGGCCATCCGAACTTGGGGCTTTAATAGCCCCTAATTGAAAGACTGCAGTTTTCACCAATTCTAGAGACACGGGGCTGTTAAAGCTTCATTTGTGTCCTCGTGGACAAGTGTAGGACATTGCTCAAGGACGGGTTGAAAATTTCTAGCTCCCACTGACTCATAAAGGGTCTCATAATAGTTGACAATGTGCTGGTTTAGGTGTTTTGGGTCCCTACACCACTCCTGGTCATCGATAAGTAAGACTGAAATTTTGTTCTTTTGGCGCTTTTGAATTGTGGTAGCATGGAAGAATTTAATATTTCTATCTCCTCCTTAAGCCAATTAATTCTATATCTCATCAACCAATAAGATTCTTCTTGCCTCTATAACCACTCAATTTGTTCAATGATTCGATTTGATCCTCTCGATGTGACTAATCCACAAAGCTATTGGTAAGGGCAATAAGCTTGTTCTTTAGTTCTTGAATTAGGGCTCGAGCATTAGGGTGCCTCTTGTGCTCCATTTTTGTAATGCTTGGGAGACATTCTTGATTTTCTTTAAAAATTCCCTCTTGTTATTATGCTAGTATCCCAAGCCTTCTGCATGATCTCCCTATACTCCTCATCCTCCAACCAATAGGATTTGAACTTGAACTCTGTCCTCCTTTTCCTTGTGAGTGGGTCAAGGTTGAGGAGGATAAGGCTGTGATATGAACCAATGGCAAGTAAGGCAAATGCTACTGCATTCGAAAAGACAACCCTCCAGTCCATATTATAAAGAGCTCTATCAAGTCTTTCCTTTACAAGAGCCTCCCTTTCTCAATTATTAGACCACGTGAGAGAGCACTCTTTACTTTCCAAATCCATCAGTGAAACACTGCTTACAAAATCATTGAAAGCTACTAGCTTGGAATGGTCAGCTCGGCATCTTCCTTGTTTTTCCTAGTAATACATAATCTCGTTGAAGTCCTATATCCACAGTCATGGAAGCTAGTTTGCCCCCTTGAACTCCCTTATTTGTGCTAAGGGCCCATTCTTCTTTGGAACTCATTAGGGGCATGTAGAAAGGTCACCCTCATCAGAATGCCGCTGCCTATAAACCTACACTTAAGGTTGAATAGTTCTTGAGAGCTTTTCTTCACTTCAATCTTCACTTCCTCATCCCAAAGGATAGTAAAACCACTTGCAATATCGACTGGGTTGACCACAATTGAATTCTGAAACTTTAGAAGTTGTAAACCCGATTCACAATTTCCTCTTTATTCTTCGTCTCCATCAAAAGATAAGGTTGGGTTTTTCTTGAGCCATAGTGGCTCAAAGGTGCTGGACTATCAAGGAATTACCCAAACCTCAACAGTTCCAACTCACAACCTTCATATAATCCCCGGTAGCTTATTAGGGCTAACCGCCAAATCCCATTCGTTCCTTCCTTCTGCCAATAAGATAGGTGTCTCAAGTAAACCTTCTTCATTAATAGATATTCCTAGAGAACCTCACTGATTCGAGGGGTAAGATCTCCTCATTTTCTCTTGTGGTTGACTTTTCAAAGCTGCTTTGTCATTTTTCTGTTGACTTGAAGATGGTCCTTCATTTCCCACTACCCTGGAAATCTGTTGGGTCTCCACTTGAGTGTGGAGGCTAGAAGGGCCACGCTTCCTACCGTCCTCTAGTTACCTCCCCAAAATCTGGCTCAACATTATTATGCAAAGGGGTTTCGGGGATCATTTCTTCATCAACAATTTTAGGCATTTTCTTCCCATAATAAAGCTCCCAAAAAGGGTTGGGGGTTCTTGCTTTAGTGCTAGCCAGCCTCCAAACTTCCAAGTTGAGTTATTAGCTAAGTAGCACCGACACGGACACACGACACGACACGACACGACACGACACGCCAACACGTCATTTTCTAAAAATTAAAAATTTCGACACGTTGGGACACGTTGTATATTAAATATATATTTTTATATATACATGAAAAATTATTATCTTTACGAATATTTCAATCAAATTAATTTGATATAAAAGGTCCTTGATTAAATCCTTAGAACACTTGAATGGAGAAAACAATCAAACCAGATAACGAGGATTTACCTTGATGATCTCTACAAGTTGGTCCGTTGTATTTTTTTTTTTTGGAAAGAGTGGCTACAATCAAAACTAACGAGCAACTGTGAGTATCAGTTTGATGCTCAATTCACTGAGTTTTAGCTATCATGAAGATGCGTTTGATGGTATTTTTTTGAGTTTAGAAAAAATTTGGTTCATGCATGCTCTGCGATCTTGCTGGCGTGCTTGTCATGGGAGAAGTTGAGGGTGATGTTGCTGAGATCCTCCAAGCAAAGTCTGCAGATCTCCCCGAAGCAAATACAAAGAGGGAGTAGAATTTGGAGTCCCACATCGGTGGGCAAGTAAAAAGGGAAAAAGAGAAAGTCTCTATAAGAAGCTGCAAATGACAACAGCAGCCCTTCAAGTTGGACAAATAGTCCCACATTGGAGCCAAGTGAGATGATAAGCTTGATGGCTCTATAAAATGCCAGAGATGAGACGTAAGGGGGCTGGCTTTTCTGGGCCATTCTTGGCTAAGTGAAGAACTAGTTTGAGTTAATTTTTCCTCCATCCAGTGTTTATGACACGCGTGTCTAGAGCGTGTCCGTGCGTTGACTGCGTGTCGGATTGTGGACACGCGTTGACCACGTGTCTGACACGTGTCCATCCGTGTCGAAGGCGTGTCCGTGTCCGATACGTGTCGGACACTGACACGAGGGCCTATTAAGTGGGTCCGTGCCACATAGGTTGGCACTTGGTCAGAGGCTCGACCCTATGTGTCCGAGCTAAACATGGCCACGGGCCGGTTCCGGTTCCTGGTTCGGAACTGGCGGTTCCGAACCGCCAGCCCAACGGCCGGGGCAACGGCTATTTTAGCCGTTGCCCTTTTTTTTTTATAAATAAATTCAATATTAAATATTTTCTTATAAATACCCCCCTCCCCCCTTCATTTTATTCACAACTTCTCTCATTTTTCTTCTCTCAATTTCTCAAATTCTCTCAAATTCTCTCAAATTCTCAATCTCAAATTCTCTCAAGTCGCGATACTCGATCCACTTTCATTTCTCTCGAAATTCTTCATTTCTTTTTGTTGGAAATTCTCGAAAAATGGCAAGTGGAAGCCGTGGCGGGAGGGGTAAGAGCTCGATGGCGCCGATGGGATCGTCCAATTATCCTCAATCTCATAATCCTCAAGATTATGCATATTATGGCTTCGACGACGACGAAATTGAAATCGACAATGTTCCAAATATCGAGCAGCCCGTTCCAACACAAGGTAGCATGAATCCTCTCACCGAAGAAGCGTCAACAACGATGGAACGAGAGGGGTCATCCACTTCCGCGATATGGGAGCACTTCACGAAGGCGCACATTGAAGAAAAACAAATATCAACTTACTTGCAAACATTGTGGAAAAATTACAAATTCGTAAGTGGTCAAGGCTATGGAACATTTCAACGGCATTTGAGGTCAAAACATCCAACGCTAGCTGGGATCGACACTCGTCAACAACAAATTTCCGGGTACGCCAAAACTAACGCTCCTCCTTTATTCCGTTATAGCGAAAATGTTTATAAAGAAGAATTAGCAAGATTTACGGCTGTAGAACATTTATCATTTAATTTTGGTGAGAAATTTGGTTTTAATAATTTTATACAAAATGCATGGACTCCACAAGCAAAACCCGTTTCTAGAAATACCCTTAAACGCTAAATTTTTAATTTGTATAAAAAAGGAAAAGAAGAATTAAAAATATTTTTTATGAATTATAATGGACGTGTGCATATAGGTACGATGTTTGGACCGGTCCTTGGCAAATTCATTCTTATATGGGTATTACGTGTCATTGATAGATGACGATTGGAATATTCAAAAAAGAATTATTGCATTTCGAGTTTTTGAGGATAGACATACGGCAATTAATATTTATAGATAATTAGACAAGTTTTAGAAGAATATTGTTTGGTTGAAAAAGTTTTTTCTATTGGTTTTGATAATGCCGCGGCAAATACCGCTTCTATTGAAGAGTTGGAAAAACTTTGTAAACCCACTTTTGGTGGAGAATTTTTTCATGTTAGATGTGCTTGCCATGTTTTAAACTTAAGTGTACAAGAAGGTTTACAAACTCTTAACGTTTTTCTCAACCCAATAAAATCGCAATCCAATATTTATGGGGACATCCCCAAATTATGAAAGATTGGTGTAGATTTTGTAAACAATATGGAAAAAGGGCAAGAAGATTTTCAAGAGATGTTCCAACTCGTTGGAATTCCACGTACGAATTGCTTAATCAATCTTTTGAATATAAAGATTTATTATGTGCATTTATTTCGACTAATGTTCCTCAACTTGAGTTATTACCACAACATTGGGATATTTGCCAAAAAATTTTAGATTGTTTAAAAGTTTTCAATGATGCAACTTATACTTTATCCGGTGTTTATTATCCTACGACTCATTTATTTATAATAGAGTGTGTTAATATTGCTGGTGTTTTTGAAGAATATGAAGACGATGAACAATTAGGTGCAACTATTAAGGCAATGAAATCAAATGGCTAACTTATTATAAACATATTCCTTTTATTTATTTGGTTGCTTCTGTTTTCGATCCACGTACGAAATTAGAAGGCGTAAAAGATTTTTTGACTATGTATTATGGATGTCTTCATTTAGAAATAGATTAGATATTAATTTATTAAAATGGATGGTTAGCAACTCAATAGTAGCATTATATAATGATTATTATATTAGATATAACGCAACTGATATTGGATCTTCTTCTCAATTTAGTCGCGTAGAAAACGAGAGCGGAGGTAAAATGAGTAGAGGGTATAAAATGCTAATGAGTAAGCAAAAAAGACAAAGGGGCGCACGGATATTTCGAATTTGATCACTATTTAAGCACTAACTTTGAGACTAACTCATTTGCAAGTGGCACAGATTTTCAAATTTTAGAGTGGTGGAAGGAGCATTCGAGTCAATATCGAATTCTCTCTATCATCGCTAGACAGGTTTTAGCAACTCCTTGTTCAACAGTTGCGGTTGAACAAGCTTTTAGCGCTGGAGGCAACATTTTGGACGATTACCGTTCAAGATTATCTCCGCAGTCTGTGGAGGCTCAAGTTTGTGTCGATGATTGGACGAAGGCTCAATATCGACAACAAGAGATGGATCGCAATGTAGAAGCTGAATTTTTCGATGATGGAGCGAGCACCATGACGGGAACCACCGCCGGAAGCGACGATTGACGATGAGGTAAGTATGGGGGTTATCAAAGGTAGAAGAACTACATAGGCTTTGATTCTTCTATCCCCAAGAAGATATGTAGGCACTTAATGATAATTCATTAAGTCAAGCCCTTTCTCTCTCCCTTTTTTTTTTCCTCTAAGTTTGATTACAATTTTGTAAAATTTTACTTGAAATTTTATTACTTAAAAATTTGATTTGATTTTGAAAATCAAAATTCCCAAAGTTTACAAAAAAAAAAAAATCGGGCCGGTTCAGGGTTCCGGTTCCGGTTCCGGTTTGGAACCGGGACGGTTCGGAACCGAAACCGGAACCGTCCGTTCGGAACCGTGGCCACCACTAGTCCGAGCACTTGGTCAAGCCAACTAGGCTCGCAGCGAGCAGCCGAAAACTATGGGTGACTACAGTTGATGCATGTCTGTTCGAGCACTAGAAATGAATTAAAAAAAAAAATTAAGATTCGACGTGAAAACTAGAAAGCTATTAAAGTCCTTATAATTAGAAATGAATTAAAAAAGCCTAAGAACTGGAAAAGATCTACACCTAGAGATCTGGACGTTGACTCTAAATTGCCTTTTCCCATTCTGTCCATTCCCGTTCGACAACTTCTACTCATCATCGACACATCTACGGAGTTGATGTCAAAAGAACTCAAAACACAAAAGTTGTAGATCTGAGAATTCTTGAACTTTTGGCGCTGAAATCAGGTCAATCGAATCTATATCAAGAGAGTTATAATCATTCTTCC
The DNA here is from genome assembly GCA_019149425.1 of Psidium friedrichsthalianum. NCBI lineage: Eukaryota > Viridiplantae > Streptophyta > Magnoliopsida > Myrtales > Myrtaceae > Psidium > Psidium friedrichsthalianum. The sequence goes on from JAGVVM010019740.1 coordinate 15,686, forward strand.
GAACTAGCGCAGCATAGAAATTTCTGCTCCTGCATCACAAGCTCATCAACTGGCAAGACTCCCAGTGAAGCGACGAGGGGAAGAAGAATCGCCAAACTGAAACAAGAAAGAAAGGGAACGATGGCAGTTGATGAAGTAACAGCGTCTGCTTCCGTGTTGATGATGAAGATGGCTTCGACGTTGATTCTGGGCTTGCTCGGGCTCGTCCTGGTACACGCGTACAGTGTGTTCATATGGGGACCGAGGAGGTTCCGATCAAAGCTTCAGAGGCAAGGAATAGAGGGACCTCCTCCTTCTCATATTCTTCTCGGAAACATCCCAGACGTTAAGAAGATGCGAGCTGACGAAGCCCAGAGAGCTCGAGAGTCCCGCAAAAGTGGCGGCCTCTCTCACGACTGGCCTTCGCTTCTGTTCCCACACTTGCACAAATGGCGAACCCAATACGGTACTCTGCTGTTCTTCTGTTTTCTTTCTTGATCTTCCAAGAAAAGGTGTTGGGAGTGATTATTTCTCACATGCATCATTGGCCAATTAGCTTCGTCTCTGCCCAAGTTGCTGGGGAATGTTTTTTTTTCTGGGTCTTGTTTCTTTTTTGTTCATCAACTTGTCTCCGCGTTTGTTGCTTGGGTCTGTTTTCGATTGGCGAAAACGTTTGGACTTCTTGCTGAACTCTGGGATTCTGGGCTCGTTGTGGAACACGAACGGTCAGGATGGGGACATTTGACAGGCCGACTGTCTCGATCTACTTCGTTGACTTGGATCGATAAGGGGGCAACGGCACTTTCAGACATAAATGTTCAAGCACTGGACATGTTTGTGATCATCTTTGTCTGGGATAATTTTCTCTTCTTTTCTTTCCTTTTATCTTGGATGAACTAAATAATGAAATCTCAAATGCCAACATTTGATGCATGTCTGTTCGGACCCATTAGGAATCCAGGAACTTGAAAATCCTAATATGCTTGCATTACCTCGGCTAATATGGTGACAAATGAAGGGGAACTCTCAGTGTCAGCACCCTCGATTGCCCGATGCTTGCTGCATAATAGATCCTTCTCGCACCACTTACTCGTGAACTGTGTTCCCATTGTGAAAGAGTTTATGTCGGCATGTTGTTGGCAGGGCCCATCTTCATGTATTCAGCCGGGCACATACAGTTCTTGTCGATAAGTGATGTGGAGACGGTGAAGGAACTGAGCTTGTGCACATCACTGGACCTGGTAAGCCTTCGTATCTCTCGAAGGACAGGGGAGCTTTGCTTGGACAGGGCATTCTCTCATCAAGCGGCTCTACTTGGGCCTACCAGCGGAAGATCATTGCCCTGAGCTGTATCTCGATAAGGTTAAGGTGATTCTTCCTCTACATTGCTCTTGTTTGGATCCTTACAGGTGGACCTTGGATCAAGGGAAATGGTAGATGTACATACACTCGCCTACTATTTCTGCAACTGCAATTTAAAGTAGCAGTAATAGGGATAGCATACATCTAACAGTGACCTGTGGGATCTTTAACTATACTACGAAGCTCATGATTGTTTTATTGATGTGTTGTTGCTTCGCTGGGACAACAGATTCAAAGTAATGTACAAGAAGTTATGTTCCACAATATGGCGGACCGTTGTAGTTGATAGTTAGGAAAAAAACCTTCCTAAGAAATTTATGAAGCTGATACTAAAATGTTGCTTTTTGAATGTTGTGGATATCCTACGGTAAAATATACAGAACTCCATAGATTAATGAATCGTCAATGAGTAGTTGCTCATTCACCTCGAAATCTTCTTTCTAATTGCTTTTCAAGGGCATGGTGAGCCTCATGGTTGACTCCGCAAACTCGCTAATAGGGTCCTGGGAGAGCCGAATAGAAAGCGGTGGAGGCACGCAGAAATAAGAATAGATGACGACTTAAGAGCTTGTCCGCCGACATTATCTCCAGAGCTTGCTTCGGAAGCAGTTACTCCCAAGGGACAGAAATCTTCTTGAAGCTCAGAGAACTTCAACAGGTCATGTCACATGGTAGCATTGGAGTAGTGGAATGAGGTAGAGTTGAATCAGAGCTAATCTAATAGAGACTGAAATATCCTATAAAGGGTGATGGTGAATTCAATCAGTGAGAAATCAAAGTTAGGAATGTGTATATTTAAAAAGGTCCGTGTGATTTCATATCCTAAAGTATCTGCGATTTAACTACAGCTCAGAAAAAGTATTAGATGATTTTTGCTGATTGTTGGGGAACTTTCTTGATTACTTCACAAGCACATGTGCTGAAATATGTTCAAGTTTTATCTTTGGAACCTTGTATCTACATGGCTCTGTTGGTTTAATCCAACTTCTGTATATGATCAGCATATACCACTCTAAGCCCTTTGTCTTTAAACATCTCAGATACCTCCCAACCAAAACCAATAGACAAATTTGGAAGTTGGACAAACAGATTCGGTCAAGGATTCTAGAGGTCGTGAAAGCACGAACACAAGCCTCATACGAGAAGGACCTCTTACAGATGATACTTGAGGGTGCCAATAATGAGGGCCTACCATCAAATATCTCCGCCGAACAATTCATTGTGGATAATTGCAAGAACATATACTTTGCTGGCCACGAGACCACTGCTATCACGGCATCTTGGTGCCTGATGCTGTTGGCTGCTCATCCTCAGTGGCAAGCAAGAGTTCGTGCCGAAGCACTTGAGATTTTTGGCTGTGGCATTCTGGATTCTGATAAGCTCCGAGGCATGAAAACAGTGAGTCACATTGGCTTATCTACACTTGCGGCCTGAAACTATAGGGTGTTGTTAGACTCTTTGGGTCTTTGGTTATTTT
>JAGVVM010019742.1:0-14093 GCA_019149425.1 Psidium friedrichsthalianum
CGCTAGCAGCCCGAAACTATGGTGACTACAGTTGATGCATGTCTGTTCGAGCACTAGAATGAATTAAAAAAAAAAATTAAGATTCGACATGAAAACTAGAAAGCTATTAAAGTCCCAATAATTAGAAATGAATTAAAAAAGCCTAAGAACTGGAAAAGATCTACACCTAGAGATCTGGACGTTGACTCTAAATTGCTTTTTCCCATTCTGTCCATTCCGTTCGACAACTTCTACTCATCATCGACACATCTACGGAGTTGATGTCAAAAGAACTCACAAACACAAAAGTCGTAGATCTGAGAATTCTTGAACTTTTGGCGCTGAAATCAGGTCAATCGAATCTATATCAAGAGAGTTATAATCATTCTTCCGAACTAGCGCAGCATAGAAATTTCTGCTCCTGCATCACAAGCTCATCAACTGGCAAGACTCCCAGTGAAGCGACGAGGGGAAGAAGAATCGCCAAACTGAAACAAGAAGAAGGGAACGATGGCAGTTGATGAAGTAACAGCGTCTGCTTCCGTGTTGATGATGAAGATGGCTTCGACGTTGATTCTGGGCTTGCTCGGGCTCGTCCTGGTACACGCGTACAGTGTGTTCATATGGGGACCGAGGAGGTTCCGATCAAAGCTTCAGAGGCAAGGAATAGAGGGACCTCCTCCTTCTCATATTCTTCTCGGAAACATCCCAGACGTTAAGAAGATGCGAGCTGACGAAGCCCAGAGAGCTCGAGAGTCCCGCAAAAGTGGCGGCCTCTCTCACGACTGGCCTTCGCTTCTGTTCCCACACTTGCACAAATGGCGAACCCAATACGGTACTCTGCTGTTCTTCTGTTTTCTTTCTTGATCTTCCAAGAAAAGGCGTTTGGGAGTGATTATTTCTCACATGCATCATTGGCCAATTAGCTTCGTCTCTGCCCAAGTTGCTGGGGAATGTTTTGTTTTTTTCTGGGTCTTGTTTCCTTTTTGTTCATCAACTTGTCTCCGCGATTGTTTTCGATTGCGAAAACGTTTGGACTTCTTGCTGAACTCTGGGATTCTGGGCTCGTTGTGGAACACGAACGGTCAGGATGGGGACATTTGACAGGCCGACTGTCTCGATCTACTTCGTTGACTTGGATCGATAAGGAGGCAACGGCACTTTCAGACATAAATGTTCAAGCACTGGACATGTTTGTGATCATATTTGTCTGGGATAATTTTCTCTTCTTTTTCTTTCCTTTTATCTTGGATGAACTAAATAATGAAATCTCAAATGCCACATTTGATGCATGTCTGTTCGGACCCATTAGGAATCCAGAGAACTTGAAAATCCTAATATGCTTGCATTACCTCGGCTAATATGGTGACAAGATGAAGGGGAACTCTCAGTGTCAGCACGCTCGATTGCCCGATGCTTGCTGCATAATAGATCCTTCTCGCACCACTTACTCGTGAACTGTGTTCCCCGTTGTGAAAGAGTTTATGTGGCATGTTGTTGGCAGGGCCCATATTCATGTATTCAGCCGGGCACATACAGTTCTTGTCGATAAGTGATGTGGAGACGGTGAAGGAACTGAGCTTGTGCACATCATCTGGACCTCGGTAAGCCTTCGTATCTCTCGAAGGACAGGGGAGCTTTGCTTTGGACAGGGCATTCTCTCGTCAAGCGGCTCTACTTGGGCCTACCAGCGGAAGATCATTGCCCTGAGCTGTATCTCGATAAGGTTAAGGTGATTCTTCCTCTACATTGCTCTTGTTTGGATCCTTACAGGTGGACCTTGGATCAAGGGAAATGGTAGATGTACATACACTCGCCTACTATTTCTGCAACTGCAATTTAAGTAGCAGTAATAGGGATAGCATACATCTAACAGTGACCTGTGGGATCTTTAACTATACTACGAAGCTCATGGTTGTTTATTGATGTGTTGTTGCTTCGCTGGGACAACAGATTCAAAGTAATGAACAAGAAGTTATGTTCTACAATATGGCGGACCGTTGTAGTTGATAGTTAGGAAAAAAACCTTCCTAAGAAATTTATGAAGCTGATACTAAAATGTTGCTTTTTGAATGTTGTGGATATCCTACGGTAAAATATACAGAACTCCATAGATTAATGAATCGTCAATGAGTAGTTGCTCATTCACCTTGAAATCTTTCTTTCTAATTGCTTTTCAAGGGCATGGTGAGCCTCATGGTTGACTCCGCAAACTCGCTAATAGGGTCCTGGGAGAGCCGAATAGAAAGCGGTGGAGGCACGGCAGAAATAAGAATAGATGACGACTTAAGAAGCTTGTCCGCCGACATTATCTCCAGAGCTTGCTTCGGAAGCAGTTACTCCCAAGGGACAGAAATCTTCTTGAAGCTCAGAGAACTTCAACAGGTCATGTCACATGGTAGCATTGGAGTAGTGGGAATGAGGTTAGAGTTGAATCAGAGCTAATCTAATAGAGACTGAAATATCCATAAAGGGTGATGGTGAATTCAATCAGTGAGAAATCAAAGTTAGGAATGTGTATATTTAAAAGGTCCGTGTGATTTCATATCCTAAGTATCTGCGATTTAACTACAGCTCAGAAAAAGTATTAGATGATTTTTGCTGATTGTTGGGGAACTTTCTTGATTAACTTCACAAGCACATGTGCTGAAATATGTTCAAGTTTTATCTTTGGAACCTTGTATCTACATGGCTCTGTTGGTTTTAATCCAACTTCTGTATATGATCAGCATATACCACTCTAAGCCCTTTGTCTTTAAACATCTCAGATACCTCCCAACCAAAACCAATAGACAAATTTGGAAGTTGGACAACAGATTCGGTCAAGGATTCTAGAGGTCGTGAAAGCACGAACACAAGCCTCATACGAGAAGGACCTCTTACAGATGATACTGAGGGTGCCAATAATGAGGGCCTACCATCAAATATCTCCGCCGAACAATTCATTGTGGATAATTGCAAGAACATATACTTTGCTGGCCACGAGACCACTGCTATCACGGCATCTTGGTGCCTGATGCTGTTGGCTGCTCATCCTCAGTGGCAAGCAAGAGTTCGTGCCGAAGCACTTGAGATTTTTGGCTGTGGCATTCTGGATTCTGATAAGCTCCGAGGCATGAAAACAGTGAGTCACATTGGCTTATCTTACCACTTGCGGCCTGAAACTATAGGGTGTTGTTAGACTCTTTGGGTCTTTGGTTATTTCACTTACTGTGCTTTTGGAGTTCGTTCGTGCAAACATGTACCAATTACCTTTCAAGCTATGTGTTTTATTCTGACTTGAATCTTATGCAGAAAACATTTAAACCTCAAATTTGGATTGTAGTTTCATATAATCACAGTCCTGATGCATTTGTGAATGGGCATTCCTTTAAGCATTTGAAGCTGCTTCTTTTTTCCGTCTGATGTGCATTACAAATTTATTGCAAGTTCGTAACAATCTTTATCAACCATTGGCAGCTAACCATGGTAATTCACGAGACTTTGCGACTCTATCCGCCAGCGGTGTTCAGCATGAAAGCAGCCTTAGAGGACATCCAGTTCAAGGGACTTCTGATTCCACAAGGCTTGAATATCCAAATTCCGATCCACATGCTGCACCAGCTTCCCGAAATATGGGGGATGGATGCTGCGGAGTTTAAGCCAGAGAGATTTGCACAAGGAGTCTCTGGAGCCTGTAAATCTGTCCAGGCATACATGCCCTTTGGTTCAGGACCTCGGACCTGTGTAGGACAACACTTTGCCCTAGCGGAATTGAAGGTGATCTTGTCCGCTCGTTCTCGCCAAGTTCTCGTTTTCACTTTCACCTAGTTATGACCATTCTCCAGCGTTTAGGCTCGTTGTTGAACCTGGAGATGGGGTCATCCTTGTGTGAGGAAAGTTTGAGAGATCTCAAAGTTTGGTTTGTGAGCAAAAACAGAATGCTAATCATTTGCAAACATATCTTGGACGTGGCCCTCTCTTGGAAATTTAGGGTGTGCGTATGGTAACATTTATATTCCTAGAACAATTTCTTTCTAAAAATAGTTTTTTTTTCCCTATTCATTGGATAAGTTTCTAAGCAGAAGAACGCGTTTGGTAACCATACAAGATTTGTATTCCCAAAATAGAAAAGGAATACAAAAATTATACCATGGTGGTGATGGACAGCTGCGAGCAGTGACCCGCAATGGTGTCCAGTGACCGACAGCTGAGGATCGACAACTGGAGGCAGCAACAAACTTGTGATTGTAAAGACGATCATTAAGTTTTTTTTTTAATTGTAAAACATTTAAGTTACACTTAACTTGTTTTCTAAAATGACATTGTTTCTCTTTTTGTCATCAGAACAAAGAACCTACCAATTTTTACTCTTACTTCTATTTCAAATTTATTCCTTGATTACCGATCTATTCGCACAAAAAAAATCAATCGAAATACACAAAAAAATTACGCACAGAAAAACAGAATAAAAACATTACTATTATTAAATGCACCTTAATGTTATGAAATGTATATTTCCAGTTTGGCAAAAACTGCGAAGATGACATTGATTCACCAACAAATTCCTTGGAAAAACTCAAACTCTGCCTTTAGATAGTATTCTCGAACTATGAACGAATTTTGTAAATGTGACTGCATAAAGCAGCACTCCACTTAATCATTGGAAATTGGCACCAAAATCTCCAGTTCCCACCAAGAATATCTAAGCCTCGCTTGCTTTTCTTCTTTTTCTTTTCTTTTCACACCCTCGATGGGTGGGTTCAGAGATGTCTGTATGCATTCAACATTCTGCAGATCTTTTAGGAAAGAAGAGTCAGGCGCAATGGATCACCTCTGCACCAGCTAGACCAAAGATATGTACGAGACAACATCAGAAACCGTGTTCCATTTGTTTTCTCCAACAGGGTTGCTCCTTCTGTTGCAAACCTTGATCCGCACAAATCAAGCTGTCAGAAGCTCAAAAATATTGATCTTATTAAAACATTGTGCAATCTTACAACACTCAATCTTCCGACCTCGAAACAGGCATCTTGTCTCCATCCATCAGAAGCAAGTCCTTGAAAACCGTCTTCAAGAGAAGAAGGACCGGTTTTTTGTTACGTTCAAGTCGAGCTTCCTCTGTTGAAGCAACAAAGGCACAACACAATGTTACCAAAGGCTATAATTATAGACAGAAGCAGAACAAACACGCTCCATTTATCCAACCTTTGACTATCGTAAGAAAAGACTATACACCAGATGAATTATTTGGTTACATTCAGATAGAATATTGATATCCAAGTAGGGGGTAAAAGGAAAAAGTCGATAGGCATGTAATCCATAAATACATCAAAAACTACGGTCAATACCTCTTTTTCTTGCATTCTTTGTAACATCGAAATGTTCCTGACATTTACTCTTGTCAGGACTGAACCTTTCTAAACCTGCATCATCGAATACACAAAAGGGATTTATATTGCAAAGTCATAGGTCTCGTGAAATCAATTGAGAAAGAACAGTCATGCGAATACGTGTATAGACATTTCCAGATCTAGAGAAGGCAATCAAAGAAGCAAGAAAAATCCGTTTTTTGTGTATAGTTCATCATATAAGTACTGTAAATTATAAAACAAGAGCCCTGACACTTTGTTAGGGATTGATGGTCAGCGTACATTATTCTGTAAGTCAAAGCAATCAATTTCAAACATCAAGTCAGCCCTTTCGATATACAAGCATAAGTAATGTATCACACATCTGTACATCTATTCAGTCATGAATTTGCCTCAACTTTTTAGCATGGTACTAGACTCGGCAGCTGCTTAAACCCAAATCAAAGTCCACCAAAACACTTACCTCCTCTAATCAAGACTCTCCACTGACTTGAAGGATCTATTCCTGATCAGTTCCAGGACATCCAGCATTGAAATCTCTTCCACTACTTCTCAAATTAAAAAAGAAAAGAAAAGAGAGTAGTTCCTATAATATCATCAGTTCTTCTCTCGGTATCATTGAAGGTGTCATTACTCAGCAGCATACTCGAATTAGGCCGCAAATATCTCGGAGGTACAGCAATTGTAAGGGCTTTTACAAGAGCTTGTCGTCGATTGAAGTTAATAGTCCTCCGCAATCGAGGACTGATCGGAACTCGTCAAGCAGATTTGAATTGGAGATCGGGCTCGAGGATGCGCGATGGTGCAGGAGGGTGAACGAGAGGGTAGGTCGAGTCACGGCGGAGAAAGCTTACACTTGAGCGAGGCGGCGTATTGAGGGTAGCATGGAGAATCGGCGATCCTCGCAGCGCTTGGTACGGCGGTGTTGAAGCTCGCGACGCCATTTCTGGACCTCTCCTCGCCTTCTTTCTTCTCTCTTTTGATTTGCCCACAGGTGACAATTTCAGTAAATACTAATTTAGTTTTCACAGATTATTTAAACTCATTTCTCCCAATCGAATCTCTCTATACAAGAAAAGGAACTCGAAAGAAAATTCATAAAAGTCGAATTCTGACCCGAAATTTCCATGAGACCCCAAGCATGACAGGAGGACCTAAAGAAAACGAAAGTGCTTTCAAAATAATGGTCATGTAATCAAGAAATTAAATCTTGTTACCCGAACTTAAAAAGTACGATTTTTGCTTTCAAAAAAATATTGCACATTCTGACCCGAAAATGTACAATCAAGTCCTAAAACTTGTTACAAAAGTGCAATCGAGTCCTAAAATTTTTAAAAGGTGTAATCAAGTCATAAAATTTCCTGCAAAAGTACAGTCGAGTCTTAAAATTTTCGAAAATTGCAACCAACCGAAGGGCTTGATTTCAAGAATTGGACAAATTTAAGGACTTTATTGCATATTTTGAAAGTTTTAAAATTCAATTGCACTTTCGTAACAAGTTTTAAGACTTTTAATGCACTTATCCTAAATTTAGGATAAACTTGAAATTTGAAAATTATGAAAATAACATTAATGTAATTTCCTAAACCACTCTAGTCTCTAATTTGGGCTTCGTTTGTTTTACAAAAAATGAATTAATTGAATTTCTTTTTCCAAAGATGATCACTTATGTAACTTATAAAAATAAGGGTTAATATCACAAAAACCCCAAACTGGTACGCCTGTGACAAATTTACCCCAAATTGTTTTTTTGACCACGAAAAATCTCAAATTGGTACACATATGACAAATTTACCCCAAACTATTTTTTTAACCTCAAAAAACCTCAAACTGGTACATTTGTGACAAATTTACCCCAAACTGATATATTTGCGACAAATTTACCCTCCGTTAATTTTTGTTAAATTTAACGTTAAATTACTTAGTTGGATGGCATGTGGCACTTCATGGGTATACCGGTTTAGGATTTTTACCCTTCGTTTACCACAGGTTTATCAATTTAGGGTTTTTCATGGTACTGATCCAATTTAATAAAGGGTAAATTTGTCATAGGTATAATAGTTTGGGGTTTTTCGTGGTAAAAAAAATTAGTTTGGGATAAATTTGTCACAAACGTACCAGTTTGGGGTTTTTTATGGTCAAAAAATAGTTTAGGGTAAATTTGTTACAGATGTACCGGTTTAGGGTTTTTTGTGGTAAAAAAAAATAGTTTAGGGTAAATTTGTCACATGTGTATCAGTTTGGGGTTTTTCGGGTCAAAAAAATAGTTTGGGGTAAATTTGTCACAGACGTACCAGTTTAAGGTTTTTTGTGGTATTAACCCTAAAAATAATTGATAAATAAAATTTTCATTTTCCATGAAATTGTTTAGACATAAATGTTACGATGCACTATTAGAAAAATTCCACATGAGAGAATTGATATGGTGTAGATAGTTAATATATTATTGCCCCATAACTCCTTGATTTAAATTTTTTAATGAAGGTGGGTCCAATTGAATTTGTTAACGAGTTTGGACTAGGGCTTTCTTCTGGTGACTTTCTCGGTGAAGGTATTGGGCTTCTTCTACGCACCCCTAATAAATGTTATTATTTTTTGTTGTGCGCTCGTAACAAATAGTGTCAAAGTCGATGGTTCATTGGCATTTTGGTGTGCAATGCGAACTCGATGGCAACCAGACTAAGGATCATTGGCATTGTAGTGTGCAATGTGGGCCCGATGGCAACCAGACTGAGGATGAGGGTAGCCGTTTATGGATATTTAAGTTGAGATATGTTAATGCAGAATGATACCTCAATTAAAGAGAAGCACATTAGTCATATTATAAAAGTCCCAAGAACTGATATGTGTGGAGTAGTTAATGTATTGCAATTAACTCATAACTCATTGACTTACACTTCGGAGTTGTTGGGAAATATCTCATAAAATATTTTGATAATTTTCAAACTGCACTTTAGTATTCAATTTACCTTTTCTATGCAAATGTTTGTTATCTATGGTTAAGGATTATGTAATGACCATCAAGTAAAGATCACATGTAGTTTGAAGCACTTTCATGAAAACATCCGCTAATAACCATTAGGTCAACGTTGTTGACATCTGATTTTTAATCATCTTTAGTTTAAAAAATTAATCAAAACTCAAGAAAAATTCATAAAAATCAAAATAAACTTTGAAAGCCTTAACCAAGCTTAAGGAACCAATTTTAAGAAAAAAAATTTCTTTTTCTTTTTGGTATTTTTTGAACTTCTTTTCATTTAAAAAAGCAGAAAATCAGAAAAAAAAATACCAAATGAAACTGGAAAAATATTCAAAAATTTTCTTTTAATTTCTGTTTGCATCTTAACCAAGCTAGATTTCGATAACTTGATTTGGATCATAGAAAACCCTCTCGATTTGGTCAAAAGGTGCCGATTTTTGCAAAACTTAAAGTTGATCGAACAAGGCCGCTACCATAGTAACATCCTAGATGTAGGCCAGATCGAAGAACCGCCTTCATTTTCACAAGAACTGACTTAAATAGGGCCGAATGGCCCGATTTCTCTTCATCGGTTCAATCGAATTGAACCGGTCCAGTCCAATTGAATCGAATTCGACCTAGTAGAAATGCTGCAATTTCAAGCAAGGACCAGAAGTAGAAGAGTGGAAGCGGATCCCCTGCCATAGCTATTCTATGGCTGGGGCAACATAGAAGCAATCTCGGCCGTTGGATTTAAATGGACGGCCGAGATTGCACCACGTCATCCGAAGAATTTAGCCCAAATTTTGGGCGGGAAGTTGCTTGGCTATTGCCCAAAGAAAACAAAAAAAAAACCCAAAACAAATCTTGCCCCTTTGCCGCTGGAATCCAGAAGCGCCGTCGAGCGAGGAAGAAAACAAAAAAAAAAGCCCAAAACAGATCTCGCCCCTTTGCCGCTGGAATCCCCGTCGAGCGAGGAAGCAACATCGGCAACAGATCTCGCTCTCGCTCTCGCCCCTTTGCCTCTGGAATTCCTGTCAAGCGAGGAAGCGATATCGGCAACAGATCTGGTTGTCGTTATCACCCCTTTGCCTGTGGAATTCCTGTCGAACGAGTCCGAGGTTGCAGCGATTTTTGTTGGGCCGGTATCTTTCTCTCCTCTTTCCTTGATCTTGCTCGATTGTATTTGATCTTTCTCTCATCTGGGTTCGTCTCAATGTTGATCGGCGCCCGTCGTTGAGCTATACGAACATGTTGGTCTGGGATTTGCTGATCATGTGGTAGTTTTTACATTTTGCTGTCAGTGCTAGATGGAGAGTTACTAGTACTTGGGATCATATCTGGCGACCAACAACGAAATTGTCAATAGATATATTGGCAGAACATGGATGAACCTGCTTGCATATGACATAAGACAATGCCAACCGGCCACAACTCAAAACAGAGCAGAATCTACACTCACTTGACCTCTAGAGCCTAAGTATAATGAAGTTTGATATTCCCAGAGAGAGAGAGAGAGAGAGAGAGAGAGAGAGAGAGAGAGAGAGAGAGAGAGAGAGAGAGAGAGAGAGAGAGAGAGAGAGAGAGAGAGAGAGAGAGAGAGAGAGAGAGTACCAGTTTCTTGCATAAGCTCTTTATTTTCACTCTTTGTTGCTGAACCTTTTTCAAGGTTCTCAAGCGCAACATCTTCTGTAGTCATTCTTTCATTTCACTAATTTGATAGAACCTTTTTCTAGTTCCTCACCTGTTGCTTCATTATTAGCTCTTCTGAGAGTTTCCTCCTCGACAACAAAAGATGTTGTTATACTCATATTGCTAATGATGATTATTTTCCCTCTCTAAAATTGGCAAATAAAATGTATTTTCCTAATTAGACTTAAACTTTGGAACTTTGAAGTTTTTTTCCTTTTAGCCAATGGACACTTGTTAATTTACAATAGTAAACATGCTCATAATATAGTCAATGTCCACCTCTTTATTGTGTTGTTACTTAATTTGATATTGCTAGAGTTTGATGCAAATGAATTTCTCTATAAGTTTGCTGTAAATGTGATGATGGAATTTGCTGGAAGGTTAAACAAAAGCAATATGAAGAGTGGACGTTTTATTGCTTTCTGCTTCTGCTCACTATCTGACCTTTGGAGTGCGCTGTTGCCCATTGATGTTATGTCTGTTTTCCTTCATTGCATCAGCTATTTATTTATGGTTCTCCTACTGCTTTTCAGGTAATCTCAACTCAAGTGTGAATATTGTTGGAAGTAGCAGGCAAATTTTGCTCTGGTCTAGTCACAAAAGAGTCAACAGAGGTTATAGAACATTTCATGTACATGGCTTATTTGGAGGAAAGAAGGATAACAGTGATGATGCTCCTTCAAAGGTTTTCCACTATCTTATTTAAACGACTGTCGTTAATATGCTTGGTAATGTACAGTCTTAGAAATGTTTTTGGCAGAGTTGCTTTGACCACATTTTGAGTTATCTTATCAACTTGTTTGAAATATCTTTGATGGTCTTATCCAGTGCATTGGACATTGTCGGTGTCGCGAATTAGGTGTCAACAGTCAGTCTCCTATTGTGGTTTTCTTCAACTTTTCTGCATATAATCTATGAAATATTCCATGATGTGAGATTTTTTCTGCTGTCAAAGTTGATTAAGTTTTGAGCTTACAATGAGTAGGTGGACTACAATTGAGTAGGTTTAAGTAGCTAAGAAGGATAGGCGGATTAGAAGGCTTGGTTCAGTGAAACCAGTTTTTGAATGTAGGAATGTGAGGGTCATTATGCTTGTGCAATACATGTGGGGCTTATTGATGCCGATTCATTCTTTATTTTCCATTTATATATTGTATAGTTTTTGTGAAAATTTATGGGCATATTCCTGTGATTTTTAGGCGGGGATTCTTGGGAATATGCAAAATTTGTATGAGACAGTGAAAAAGGCACAAATGGTTGTCCAAGTTGAGGCTGTGCGAGTGCAGAAGGAACTTACAGCGTAATGTTTTATGTTATTTCCTCTTTATTTGTCTTATATTATTTATTACCTTTGATGTCTTGCTTCTCTTTCGTTTGGTCTTAACTAAAAATCTTCTTGATATTTGTCCATTCGGATACTACATAACAGAGTTTGATGGTTACTGTGAAGGTGAATTAATAAAGGTACTGCTATTTACCTCACATGGTTTTGTGATGTCCTGTGTTAGCATATGCCCATCTTAGATGAATCTGTCGTGTACACATGTAGGGCCAACAAAGACCATGCATGGTCTGTTTACCATGCTCCAACAGACCAAGATGGCAATTGCCATGAGCATACATCTGTGCTTATCAGTAAATTATTTACTTATTAAATGCACGCTCAAGCAGAATTCAACAAAAGGATTTCCCGGATGATGAAATTCTCGCAACAGGATTCCTGGATGTCTTGAGGTCTTAACTAAGATTTTGTCATATGGAACTGGCTAGCGACTACTATCATAACCAGACTTAACACCTGATCAAGGTGGTAGTGTATAGAGACAGAGAAATGGGGTTGAAGTCATACAAGAGGAAAAGAGTAAGAGCTAAGAAATAAAAAAAAAAGGATGAATGAATGGGTTGTCTGGTTCAAGGTGAAGATTTATCTCTCTCTCTCTCTAGGGATGAAACTATTGGTTAAGAGAATTGCAGTTAATTGGTGAAAGACACTTTTGGTAGGGACGGTAAAATATGCAATATCGTCAAATACATTGTTGCTGGGTACAAATGCATTGCCTTACTAGTGAGATTGTTGAGGTGCTATGGATGCCTTGCATGATTTGGCTCTTCTTATTTTGAGGTTTTATACATGTAATTTGCTTTGCCCATGACAATCCTCTAGTTATATCTTGTAATGTGACCTTTGTAACTTCATTTTCAGATATGCTTAGATATCTATTTTTGTGTGCTATGTCTTGTTCATATTTTCAATCAGTGTAATGTTCTGTTATAGATAAGTTGAAGAGATCGATCGATCAAGATGTTAGAGGGAGTAACCATGAAGGCAATTCAATTGTAAGTTGCCGAATAGCTCTTGTTCATGTTGAGGCACTCCAGATTGTATTCTGGTTAATATTCTTGCAAATTCTTTCATGATTTCTGGATATTACATTTTCTTACATCTTCTCAAAGTTCCATCTTTTATCATTAGGGGCTTCAAGCTTTCAATGGCGTTAACTTGGGTTTGTTGTTGAATTTGCATTGCCTTTGTCATGACGATTTTTAGGTTTTTCTTAGTTGGCCTTAAGGATGCTTGGTGTTAAAGATTGTTGAATGAGTTGGTGAGAGTGTGGTTTTGAGTCTCTCTTCTTTTCCAGGTAAGAATAGTAAATCCTACAAGCATTTGAATGCCCTTAGCTTTTTTTGTACATTAATTTGGTTTTTTGATATGCTAGTATTCCTTAGGTTTTTAAAGGGATGAGCATGACTAGCAGTCAAATTATACCTCAAATTGAGACTCCCTCTCAATTGGATGATGATGGCACAAGGTAATTAATGTCTTCATGAACTTACGTTAGTTTTTGTTATGTTTCATTATTTGTTTTTTAAGTTTATCGTCTAATGATGCCACTTTGTCCAATATTTTATGTATGATTTCATCAGCTGTAATAATGGACATCACAAATGGGTATGGAATTTAATGATGTAGATGAGGCATGGGAGTTTTGGAAGATGTATGCATTCAAAATTAGTTTTGGTGTATGTAGGAGAGTTACTAACAAAGGGAATGATGGTTCTATAACTTCTACACGCTTTTGTTGTACAAAAGAGGGACATCAACAGATAGATAAACGGATGGAATTAGTAAAGAAGCCTAGACCTGAAACGAGGACGGATTGCCATGCTCGAATGAGAATTAGATTAGTTCGAGGGAGCAGTAAATATTGTGTGTATAATTTTGACCCAAAACATTCCCATCCACTCCACTTTGCAGAGTGCACTCACTTGATACGGTCACATGGGCAAATAAGTTATGTCCAAGCCCAGGAAATTATATTGGCTGACAATGCAGGCTTGACACAAAGATAACAGCACTTATCTAGTGTACAGGTTGGGGGAAGAGAAAATGTTGGGTACACTAGGGTTGATGTAAAAAACTATTTTTGCACTAAACGAAGGAGAGACATGGCCTTTGGAGATGCAGGATGTTTATTGAGGTACTTCGAAAAATGACAGATCCTAAACACCTCTTTCTTCTATGCTGTTTAGCTAGACAGTAATGAACAAATAACAAATATATTTTGGGCAGATTCTAGGATGGTTATTGATTATGCCCCTTTTGGTGATGTTGTGACCTTTGACACTACATTTTCAATCAATAAAGAGTATAGGCCACTTGGTGTATTTATTGGATTTAATCACCATAGAGAGCTTGTCATTTTTGGGGCTGCACTTTTATATGATGAAACCGCGAATTCCTTCAGATGGCTTTTCGAAACATTCTTGGGGGCACATAAGTATAAAAAGCCTGCAACAATTTTTACTGATCAAGATGCAGCAATGTCGAAAGCATTTGAAGAGGTGATTCTCGAGTCAAGGCATGGATTGTGTACATGGCATCTAATGCAAAATGCCATTAAAAATGTTGGTCATTTAATGAAAAATGGATCTAATTTTTTGACTGATATGAAGAAGCTTGTGTATGAATATGTAGAAGTCCAAAAATTTGAAGATGCTTGGGATTCATTACTTTCAACATATGAAGCTAGTGACAATTTTTGGCTTCAAAATCTGTATAAGTTGAAAGAGAAGTGGGCTAGATGTCATATTGAATCTACAGTGACCTTGGG
>JAGVVM010019746.1:0-51108 GCA_019149425.1 Psidium friedrichsthalianum
CTCTTTTTTTCGGAATTAACTTTTTCTAATTTTAAAAAATAAAAATATCAATAATTATTTAAAAAAAAGAGAGAGCTAAAGATAGGTCTCAACCTAGTCATTTGACTTTAGCATTAGATTTAGCTTAGTTTTATTTAGTTAGCACAACATTTAATTTAGGGGTTTTAGTGATTTCCCTTGACATGTTTAGTCTTATTTTAGGTAATGAAATGAACGTGTTTCGAATTTAGCTTATGCGGGATCATATCCTGCGCGCGGCTTATATGCTGACCATGTATTTTCTTTGCCCAACGAGTATCGGGTTCTCGTTTTCGCACTTTCAATTCAAGCTTTTAAATACTTGGATGTTTAATTCTCGTCATTTCAATAGATTGTTCGTTAATTTTCATTACTAGAAAAGTTAGGGCTAGTTTAGGACCATAACAAACATCAAGAACATTTGCATGAACTCTTAGCGATTTTGACATAACTTTAGAATACATAAATGAGAAGATATTAAGAAAAAGTCACGTTAGCATTTTTCGTTAGCCAAATTAGACGGAGTTAATAAAAAGACTCGATTGCACTAATTTGACAAGTTTTAAGACTCGATTACTCTTTTTTGCAAGTTTCAAGACTCAGTTACATTTCGATGGCAAGTTTTAGGAATTATGGTGAACATATCACTTTCTTTTTTGCTTTTCTTGATTGAGAATGAGAAGATTCTTGCTCCTTTTCAATTTTTCACAGTTTCAATTCGTTCAGTTCCTCCTCACGCTCCACGGTTCCGGCGTCAATCTTCCCAACTTTGCTTCAGAAACTCTTGGAAGGTCGCCTCCAAACTCAAGTGCAACAACCCTATGTATTTGCTTATTTCTAGGTGCATTTGTTATTTTCCTTATGAATCCGGATTTTTATACTGTTAATTAAGATGGAAAAAAAAAAGGTTTCATGAGTGTAAATAGTTATTCAATTTTCGAAAACCAATACGTTTAACTACTAATAACTTTTTGAGTTTTGAGAGATTTTTCTCTGAAACTTACCTCTGAGCTTTTCTTGGGCCTGCGGATCATAGTCACGGATCGTCTAATTTGCGGTAGCCTTGCTTCCACGGCGCCATTAACTCGGACGAAGCTCGTCTACGATGCTCCCAGGTCTGCCTAGTAATGCTTAAGGATTTGGGGCTGTCGTGCTTGGGCAACAATGGTTGCTGACCACCACCGGCAACTAGGATGCGAGAAACGGCATAGGATCACGGACCGGTCCATGTATCGTCTTTGCCCGATTCAGTGGAAACTGGGTGCACTGGTTTGGCCAAATTGCGCGCAGTTTCAGCTGCAAATGGCGTAGGATCACGAACAAGGACTGGGAGTCAGGCCGTTGCCTGATCAAACCGGTCAGCTCGCCGAGTTTTGGTACGCCAGTGGAGGTTAAGCCTATCGGATATAGTATAACGATCTATTCGCTAGAGAGAAATGACATGCGATGTGGATATAGTATGTAAATTGGTAATAGAAAAATTGACGTGATCGGGCAAACTATCTAATTTCTTTGCTTTCCTACAAATCCTGTGTCATAATACACGAAATTAAATTACATGGAAACTCCTCGTGCAAAACTTGCAGCTAAAGTTAACACACAATTAAACAGCTCTATCTGGTATCACCCAAATTCACTCTACCAGATCAAATTTAAGCCTATTTCAGAAAACTGTGACATTCATGTCCGACCTTACAAAAACAATCCCCTTGACATTGCGGTGCGATTCGCTTCGAGAGTACGTGACATACAAACTTCCTTAACTATAACGTCTCATTGGCCGATCCGCGGGGGAAGCGCCACTGCGAACATCCAGCGGCTCCACCGCGATCGGCTTCATCACCCAATACCCGGACGCCTTAGAGGATGAACCACCTCTCATCCTCCTGCAATTTTCATCGTGATCGGGCTTTAGGTCGGTACCAATCTGTCTCTCTTCTCTCCTTCTCCCTTGTTCCCTCCTCGCGAAGCTCAACTTCTCTTTACTCGCTTTCCTTCTCACCGGCACTGGCATGGCCTCTAGGCCCATCAGCTTGGCCACCACCCCTGGCTTGCACCAGATCACCCTCTCTCCTGCCAGGATCGGCGGCAAGAGGCTTGGTCTATCGTACTTGGCATCATTCCGAGACCTGTCACGTGGCCCACCTCTGAGGTCCCGCTCGCAGCAGACCGATCTCCTGGCCGTCAATTTCCTCTCGGGGCACACTGAGTTCCGGAACGAGGACCTGTACATGGCGTCCTTCCCATCGAGGGAGAATCGCGGGTACTGGTTCAGCGCATTCCTGGCGCATCGCAAGATGTCAGAGTTGTTCACGCAAGACATCCTCCTCTGGGGGGCCCCGCTGCCGCCTTCGTAGTAAGCGTCCAGCTTTGCCCTCCGGGCGATCTCTTCCTCGACCTCCAGCTGCAGTATCATCTCCTCCAGCGTGTGCCCATTGGGAGACGACTCTCCACCGATCAGGCTCGGGGAACCGATGATCAAGGGCTCCTTGGCAACAGCAGCAGCAGCGTGGTCGGTCTTGCTTTGGCTGAGGATCGAGGTGGAGGTGTCGCCGTTGCAGAAGGTTCCCACGCCTTTCTTCATCTTGGCGCCGAAGTAGTTCTTGAGGAGGAAGAAGGAGAGGTCCTTCATTGACCAAGAGGCATTGAGGGGGATTTGAGATTTGGAGATGGAGGAAACGTTTTGAGTTTGAAGTACAGACAATAAATTGGAGTGTGTCTGGGTTGATGATGAGGTTCACAGATCTCAGGAAATGTGTGAATCAGAGCGGTGCTGGAGGTTAATGTCGTTCACATGACACGATGAGGAGGAGGAGAGGAGTCACAAGTTGTTTCACTTTACATTTAGGGAAGAAGAGGGCTGTCAGCAGGTCAATGTTGGTTTGAGGTGGCTTTAAAGACTGCGGGAGCTGAGTTTGGTGGGGGGTGCTATGAAACATTTACTCTGTAACTTAAAGTTCTTAGCTTTTTTAGGGTGGACCTGTATCAAACAGTCATTGTATTGCCTGTCTTCTTGGATCATGATTCGCCGAGTGGTCATGGGCAAGTGTTTCACTAGGCATGAGGGCGATTTAGTCGGTAAAGGGGCTTCGTTTGCGAGAAAGGAAAATGCCCGGATGAGCCGAACAATGCGGGGAAATTGGAACAGACAGAAAAACTAGAACTTTCTGCCCTATGATGCAGATGAAATACAGATTGCGTTCACAGAATTAAATACCCAGAGGAGATAGGTTATATAGTGCAGAGAAGGAAACCATGGCCAGGTCAATGGCCTATGATCCTGCGAAGGTTGCCACTGTTCTCCGGCAAGATAACAGGTCCGCGGCGACGCATTCATGTCCTAACTAACAGAGAAATTGCAGTCTCCATAATGGTCGAGCTGTGCACATCAAGACAGATCATTAGCAGTTGTAACCGAATCAGTGTCATGGTCATGGAGGCAATCCTAGGACATTACCAAAATTAAGGAGGTAAGGTCCTTCCTAGGAAAGCCTGCATATATCACCATCATCTCTAATCCTATGACAGTCTTCAGACACAGTAGATTTGGAAAAACAGAGGACTGAGTGCAACCCTCCTTTGACCTATCAAAGTAACTGTTTTTACAGTCCTCTTTTTGCTTTTCGGCATTGATGCTAAGATTCGCATGTTAAAACTAAACGATGGGACACTTTTTAAGTGGTGGATCAAATTGACCCACCTAAGCAACAAAAAGACGCGAAATATCGCTCGGTGAGAACTTTTACGAGAAGAGAGTTAATATCTTTTCACGGGGAATAGAATTTACAGAGCTAGCATTCGCCGCCTATCGGGCAAATTCCTGTTTCTTTTCTAAATTCCTAGATCAAGCGCAGTAACAATTGGCAAACATCTTTTTTTTTTAAAAACTATATGATATGATATGATATTTAAATATTAAAAATCATGCCTTCATCTAACTGCTTAAACTTTTAGAACAGTCGGCAGTGACCCACAAAATCTCACATGGTATCAAAGTAAAAAGGTTATGAGTTCAAATCTTTTTAGGCTCCATTCATCTCTTCAATTAAACATGTTCGCACCTAATACTAAGGAAAAAAAAAAAAACTAGACTGAAGATCAGGATCACTTGTTGATGACCAATTTTCTAGGTTTAATAGGGGCTAACATTGGTCGAGCGGGCCGGGCCTCAAGATATTAATGTCTGGAATTTTCAGGCCCAGCCAGATTAGCTCTTGTTTGTCCGACCCTACTTCAACTCTTAGATTTCCAAATTGCATACGGATAAATTAATCGGAGCATCTCAACTTCAACGGGGGCAAGACTTTTGGTCCGAATGGAGATACGAAAGCTGTGAGTAGAATTTTGAAAACTCATTTGGTGCCAAATAGCCTACCGCTCGAGGGCCTTGGCCTATTTGGCTTCAAAATTAGTTTTTTTTTACATGTTTTTCGGCCGCAACCTCTACCTTGTCGCCGCGAGTTTTCTCGTTTATTTTGATTTTTCATTTATTTAGGTAAATTTTTTTACAACTTTATTGGAGTTTTTCTAGAATAATTATTTCATATTTGTTACTATTTTATTTTACGTTTCGTGTATTTCAATAAATTATATTAATTTTTTTTATTATTTCAGTCTAGAAAAATTTGATCTAGGCTGGCAGGTCGGTCTGGGTTTTTGGGGTCCCGATCCATTTTTCAAGTAAGATGGAACAAAAAGAGGTTTTTTTTTTTTTTTAGGGTAAATCATGTTACGAAGCAATTCGATTTTATTCTTTCTAGCTAGACGGTAACAAAAGAAATGACATCTTTTATCCAGCGATTGCGAACAATTTGTCGATGGAATTTCTTAATTTACCAGACCTTCAAGAACCTATGCCCAATCCCTAACGCATATGCCGCAAACCTCAAAAGCTTCACGAGAAAAACATGAACACATTTTTGGGCCGGTTTGGGCTATTTCTTGCTTTTTATTTAGCCCTGAGCCGGAAATTAAGCCCAACAGTGGACAATGATGCAGAGGAGTAGGCCCGTCAAACGGGTGAGTTAGGTTGAAAATGATCCGACCTAATTGATCCATTGAATCCGTTTTGACATCCGATAAAATCTGTTTTGACGCGTTTTCATGCAATGCAAATCTAGTAACTCATGCATGACCCGACTTATACATACCCTACACCGACTTCGACCCATAACTAAACTCATGCATAGTTGATCCAAACTTGAAATCTCGAATCCAAACTGAGGCGATAGGATGGAGTGAGCAAGCAAGAGATCGAATGAGGGTGAGATAAAGTGAAGAGAGAATTATAAAAGTGAGTTGGGCCTAAGTAAACTGGGAATCCATTTAACCATCGTATTATTTCGAGCTTTATCATTCCGAACCCATATTATGACCCATTTGCTGAACATAACATACCCATATAACAAACCAGTCCATCAACTATGTGTTAAAAAATGGGTCTATGACGCATTTTGATAGATTTACAGAGGAGGCCGAGAGCTCCAACTGGGAACCATTTAAAGCTTGAATTGAAAATTTTCAAAGTCTGATTGTTCTACTTAATGTGATAAGGCGTGTTCGATCTTTCGAACTCTTTGTCAATTAAACGGATTTAGCTTCGAATATTTAAGAAAGCATCGCACCTCTCGAAAATTAAGGTCTCTACGACTCAATGCAAGCTATAATTTTTTTCCAAAGAACATACGATATGGATGTATAGCTTAGTTGTGTCCCCGAGTGATCGCTGAGACAACTATACACAGCTCCAATGTTTGGTCATCAAAGCTTGGAGAACATCATAATCTCATGGAGCAAAACCGTTGTCGACACAGATAGTTAATATTTCTATCAATTGAGATGAAAATCGGTACGAAATTTTTTTTATGAGTATATTTGTCCATTATTCACAAAAAAAAAAAGAAAGAATTAAAAGCGAGAGAACTAAAATATCCTCTACGAGCTCTCATTTTGGGTTAAGAGCACTAGGGTAAGCGGTTTTAGATATTGTACATATTCCATTTAGAACTTGAAACTATCAATTGAAACAGATTTTTCATTTTCAAGAGTTGTTGGAACCTAGGAACGTACCGCGTCACGAGTTTCAAGATCTACTTGGTTCCACCTATATTCTTAATTGAACGATTATAACAAATCATCACCTTTAGTGACTATCATTTATTTATTTAATCCACTAATCACAATTCATATTTAGACACACGAATAAATATGAAAACATTAGCAAAATAAAAATCTTAGTCACAAATATTACGAAAAATGAAAGTTCAGATTAGTGGATCGTGCGAAGACATGTTGCTAAGAGAAACCCAAAAAATTGTTGTAGGTTTCAAGTTCTACTACTATCGGAACAGGTTCCGACCCTGCATACCTTGTAACATAGAACTAGACATATTCTTCACTGGTTCGGTTCGGGTTTCATATTCTACCTTGAAATTATGCTTAAGGAGTATTGGGTTGAATTTTTCATGAGACGAAATTGCGATGAATGCGCATGGCACTAATTTGAAATTTTTGCCGAGACGAAAATTAAGTCGAGGGTAATTGCGTTACCAAAGATTTTAATGGTATTATATTTAACAAATATTTCGCCGCAAAGCGACAACAAGGGATTATACCAATTTTTTTTTTTCCCACATTTTTGCGAGCAACGGAACTAAACACGACCTCGCCAAAGAAGTTTACAGAACAGAAACTAACAAAAAAGGAAGGAGGAGGAGAAAAATCTGCATCTCCGGGCTCGAGCACCAGCTCCAATCCTTGGGAAGGGCTTGTGTGCCAATACGCTGTGCTCATCGCTTCAGTGGACCGATTTCAATCCCCAATCCGTGGCGATTTCGCGTCGTTCTCGCTACTGCGCTGGTAATCTCTTCGCAATCCGATCTCGTTCATCTCCGATTCGCAGTTCTTTCGATTCGATTCGATTCGGCTCGACTCGATTCGATACAAGTTGGAACTAGCCGCGCCTGAATCGTCTTCATCTGGCGGTGTTGCTCGCATCCTATAGACTCGCGTAGTTCGCGATTGACCTTCCGATGCTCGACGGATTTCACTTTGCTCCGTCGAGTTTATCTGTTCCTAGAAGTTTTTTTTTTTCGTTCATTCGTGCGTTCATTTGTTGTTTTCCAATTGGAACGAGACGTTAATCGATAGGCACGTCCATTTCGCGTTTGTCTGAGAAAGTTCTCTTGTTTGGCGTCAATTGAAGTTTCTAGGTTTTCTGAGGTGCGAGGACGATGAAGGAGGCTTTGGCGGCGGCGTTGATGCTATTGGCTGCGCTGATTCAATCAGCATCCACTTTGCCTACTACCGGTCCTGCTTTTATCTGGTCCAGACACTACGAACAGTAAGTTTTCATGTCTTCTCATGCCTTGGCACGCCATCGAATTTAGACAGTGATCTTTGATCATGTTTGGAAAACAGTTTCTGTAACCTTGTGCCTGCAAGTTCAGTTCTAAAATATCGAGTTTCGTGCCCGCGCTTCTATTTTGTCAATGGGGTTAATGGATTTTAGGAATGAAAGCTCAAGGAGAAATAGTTCTTAGATTTAGTTTGGGTAGTTGATGCTTCTCCCTCATATGCATGTTTTCATCAGTTAACTGTGGGAGATTCGTTTCCAGGTGAATTTTCTCACTAGATTGGTGCAAATCATGCCATCACTAGTGAGAAACCGGCGGTTAAAGATATTGTTGG
Organism: Psidium friedrichsthalianum; assembly: GCA_019149425.1. Lineage (NCBI taxonomy): Eukaryota > Viridiplantae > Streptophyta > Magnoliopsida > Myrtales > Myrtaceae > Psidium > Psidium friedrichsthalianum. The sequence goes on from JAGVVM010019746.1 coordinate 7,708, forward strand.
GGACCATGTTCTTTTAATAAAATTCTGAAATTAAAAGATGAATGAATAGTTTGGACTGCTTTTCCATTGTGCAACTACACTGTAGATAGATTGATACTCCCTTGATAATGCTTTGTCAATCCTTCTTCTATGGTGCTTCTTCTTCTTTTTTTTTTTTTTTGTGGCAAATATGCATTTGAATAATAAATTGTTAATGGACGTTTCCCTTGAGGATGAATCTTAACCGTGTCCACAGTTGGCGTAAAAGCAAGATACCTGTGTAGATGCCAATTTACACTGCAATTTAGAGAGAATTGCTTCAGTCAGATCTTGTCTTTCGTTTCTTCATAATATCTAGCTAGTCAATTATAAATATCCTTTTGTGCTTTGTTTATGTTGAAGTGCTTGTAATTGACTTCTAAGCTGCTAGTTTGTGCTCCACTAGTGGATTTATTTGTTTCCTCCTTTGATAATGTTTGTGTACTTGATATTCTATTGAGAATTTATCCTTGGCCAAGACTTTAGGTTCAAGGCCTTTTCGTTCTTTGAGAAACTCTTTAGTTCCTTGATAAACAAAACTTGCATTGTTATTAACCATCACATTTCCTATGAGCATCCCGATATTGTTTGATAAATTTTTCTTCAAAATGGATTATTTTCACCTCTGCTCCACTTCTACCATCTTAATTTAGGACATTTGAAGCATTTATTATAGGGACCACGTAGGCAACGATAATGACATATATTTAGTGAGCAACTGCATCACATGTAATATCTGTTGCATAATCTTGCTGCGCAAGTAACATGAGCATTTAGGTTTTCCTTGTGGAGAAGATTGACAATTAGAAATTAATATAGACATTACATGTTCTCTTGTCCTTCTCCCGAGAGTACTTTCTCTTGCCATCTGTTCTTCAGGCAGTTCTGGTTGTGGAAATATACGGAAAGACAGATGTACAGATGTAATGCAAGCACATCTCTTCAACCAGTTTGGATTTTATTAGTGATGATAACTGAATGCTCCTCAAGAGATTGACACATCGCAAAATCTTTTCCAATATTTTCATCTAGAGAGAATCTTCAATACATGTCGTGCCTTGTTTCTTGCTTCCCTTCTATGGTTGGGTTCTGGATGTCCAGATGTCTTACAGATGGTGAACATCACAGGCTTTCCACTGATGGAATCGAGGAACTTGTGAACTATCAGACCATATCTCCGAAGGATCTGGCCAAGTCAATTCTTTCGAAGGGCGGGTGGTCGGATTTCTTGGTACTCGATTCCTATATTGTGATTCTTAGACTGATGACGCAATAATAGTAGCTTGTTGTTTGTTTCTTCTCAGAATTAAAGAAAGAAGTTTATTGTTATATGCTGGCTTATTGCTTTATTCTTTTTATGTTCCAATGTAGTGCTTGGGAAAGAAAAGTCAGCAGCCTGTGGATGTTGCTCTTGTTTTTCTTGGTAGAGAGGTTAGAATTCTCAAACTTATTTGATTTGACTTGTCATTTAGAATAATGGAATTCCTTTTCCTTAGAAGACATTAAACTTCGGTGTTTTGCATATGATGCATATAGTTCTTCCCTCCATTAGGCATACGGTATGTGGAAGCAATGCTTAATAATGTAGTTTGACATTTCATTAATTTTAGTTTGCCCTGCAAACCTTGTAACATTGACTTTGCATTGCTCATTTTTGTTATGTTGTGTTTGTTTACCAATAGGTGCAATCATTGGATATCTCTGCTAACAACCATGCGGATCCAGTTCTAGTAGACTTGCTTAAGGTAAATAAAGTATACCTTCTGTCAAATGGATATCATTCCTGGAAAATTATTCAGACTTTGAATGATTCAACTTTTCCAATTAATTAAAAGTTCAAAACTTTAACAGGTCTCATTCACAAGGTCTAATTTTTCAATGGCATTTCCCTATGTTGCTGCCCTTGAGGAGGAGACTGTGGAAACTTCGTTGATATCTGGTTTCACTGAATCTTGTGGTCAAGATTTAGAGACCAATGGCATTGCTCTTTTGGATCATGCTCCTTAAGGGGGACAATTACCATAAACTTTCTGACCTGCAATCACTCAATGTAAACTGAACAATCATTCAAGCTTGTAACTGTAAATTCCGTTACTCCTACGAATTACTGATGTTCTATTCATAATGATGAACAGGATTATCTAGCTTCCAGAAAGGAAAAGAGACCTGAAGGGAAGGCAGATCTTGTTATGTTTTGCCATGAAGCATCTGGTCTTTCGCCTGAATCTGAAGTACTGCCTTCAGAAAGTATGTTTAAGTTTTAAACAAGTAAAGCATAGCCATTCTCAATAGTTTTGGTTTTTCAATTGACTTCTTCATACAGTTTTTGTTTCCTGGAAAAATGCTTAGAAGTATCGTGATGAGCTGTGCAGGCGAAATTTTATCTGAACTTCTGCTGTCCATGGAGCAGTCCGGGCAGAAATTCGCTTCTCTCTATGTTTCACGTCCTTATAGCTCAGTTCAGTATCCTTCTCTTCGGGAACTAGAAAGGTTTCTTGCCGAAGGCAGTGCTGGAAATGCATTGACCAATTCAGAATGTGATGGAGTTTGCCAGATCAAATCATCACTCATAGAAGGAGTTTTTGTTGTAAGTTCTCGCAGATTTCGTTAGATGTGCTTATGCCTTTGTCTTGAATGTCAATTTTTTACTTTTGGAGTTTCATGCACTGTTGCATCTTTATAGCGTCCATCGCATGAGAGATGAATGATTTTAGGCTCCATTGCTGCTTTACCTATCGTATACAGCAACAATAAGCATCATGTGATAACACCCTGCCTGTTTCCGTTGAATTCTGTTATGGCTTTTCAATTTTTGTTAAAATTGGAGTCTGTCCATCCAGTACTACGAGCTACTCCAATGTTATTATATGCATGGAAGTCCCCCTTATTTCAAGCTCAAATGCTTTCTTATAGTTGAAATAGTGCAGCTAAACGTAGTGCACATATGATGCGTCTGGAATCTAAATGGCAGCATCTAAAATTCCATGATAGAGTCACACATAGGAAGAACTTCTGTTCTTTGCACGTCAATACATATAAATTATAATTTTTGTTTATGTTTGATAGATTGCTCTTTTTCTCCCTCTACCTCAACCTCTCATATAACCGTTTATCTCATTTAAAGTATCACATCCTTATACCAGTGCATCTCTGATGCTTCAGGGGCTTGTCTTGCTTGTAATCTTAATATCCGGCCTTTGTTGCATGATGGGCATTCAAACTCCAACAAGATTCGAGGCGCCTCATGAGTCCTGAGTTCTCAGTCCAGTGTTTTATCGTGCAACGTGCCGCCAGATGTTTACTGAAAGGTGCCCGCAAGTTAATATTTGTAATAGCCTGTCCACCTGCTTATATTTTTTAAATGATCCGCTTGTGCATCTGGCATATTTGAATGTAGTTTGGTCGTTTTGTACCCTTCGGATCATTTAATTTCTATCCCAGGAGTCATAAACGAGTCTTTGAGGCATGTAGATGAAAGAACTAATGTAGCCTGTTTGCATTGACTGTTGCTTTTTGCAACATCTGAAATTTGCAACACACCTACCCTAGACGTTTTAACATTGGTAACTCCTGAAAGTTTCACAACTCTCGTATGCAGACACGAATTCATATACAACTTTTTGTTTTTGCTAAGTGTAAAAGAACTTAAAGCTATATTATGTCCGAGTAATTGCATAATTATGAAACGACTCTTCATTAGTCAAGTCATGCCAAAACTGTGGTATTAAAACCGTCTTGGATAAGCCAAAAAAAAAAGAACAAAAAAAGAACAAAAATAATGTCTCAATGGTTGTACGCACACAGGCTTCTTAGCCAGTTCAATAAGTGCGCTTCATGCAAAACTGAACACTGAATGTTGAAGCTAATGTAAGATCAAGGGAAAGCTTCACCGTGCGATGAACACAAACCAACCCAATTTTCGGTTTGACCGACTCTGCAGTTTGGACATGGAAGAGCGCAGTAAAGCCGAGCCAGATTGATTCCAAGGTGGTTTGCAAAGCTCCTCATGCCTGGAAAGGGCCGGTCTTTACACGCACTTACCGATTCGGCTGATGTGAATCAACATTGAGGATGTACCTCTTTCGAGTTCTATCCGATATGCCTGAACAATAATCAAATGAAAATGGTAAGCCGGGATGGGGATTTACGGGGAAACAGATATTATGAACAAATTAGACAACAGCAACAGAACATTACAGATTTCCACGGATTAAGCCCGTCGAGTGGGCACAGCAAGGATGATTGCGCTAAAATTGAACTCCAACAGCGGCCTTAACTTCTCAAGCTTGTGAATACAGATCTTCAGGCTTAAAGCTGTCAATAGAGTTTGACATTGCGATGCGAGCACGGCACACCATCACATTGAGGCAGCAAATCATACAATCTCTTCTGGACCTTCATCCGCCCTCATTTGTCCATTTATTGTGTGCAGTACTTCATTAATCACATCCACCGGATGGTTTGACAAGTCATCTGCTGCAAATTCATGAACTTTGTTGCTCAGTTCTACGCAACTCTTACCAGGCATCTTCTCAGTGCCTATCATCCTCATCACCTTCCTTATCGACCTGGATTCGTTCCATCTTCCTAGACCGGCATATATGTTAGACAGAAGCGAAAAGTTACCACTGTTCTCGGGCTCCAAGTGCATCAATTGCTGCAGAGCCTGTTCTCCAAGATCAGGGTCGCCATAAATATTAGAAGCAGCAAGAAGCGATCCCCATATGGCAGCATCTGCTTCAAAAGGCATACCCTTAAGTAGCCGCTCTGCATCTTGTAAATAACCACGCCGTCCTAGTAAATCAATCAAGCAGCCGTACTGCTCGATCTTTGGGTCAATTCCGTATCTCGATGGCATCACAGCAAAGAACCCTCGACCCAGCTTGACCATTCCGCTATGGCTGCAAGCGGAGAGGACTGCCGTGAAAGTGATCTCATTGGGCTTAATTTTAGCCCTTTCCATCCTAGAGAACATTTCAAGGGCTTCTCTTCCTTGCCATGTATGGCCAGTCCCGCAATTATAGTCGTCCAACTGACCACACTCTTCTCCGTCATGCCTTCAAATACTTGTATAGCCTTTCCTACGCTGCCTGATTTCGCAAAAGTGTCTATAAGTGCATTATTAAGCTGCACAGTTCGATTTAGCCCGCGTTCGTCGATGTAGCTATCAATCCATTCCCCCAGTGCAAGCGCACCCAGCTGTGAGCAAGCGGACAGCGCCGCCAACATTGAAACTTCATCCGGCTCTATGCCCTCGAGCAACATTCTCTTAAAGACTTCAATCGCCTCACTTGGCCTATTCCACTGAGCATATCCTCCAATAACAGCAGTCCAAGAAATCAAATTCCTCTCAGGCATTCGCTCAAACAACTCCCGGGCGCTCTCCAAACAGCCAGCCTTGGCGTAACCAGTGACCATCGCATTCCACAGCGCAACAGACCCGCAATTCAATACATCAAACAGCTTCCGCGCATCGGGAAGGCACCCGCCCGAACAGTACATCCGAACAAGGGCCGTGACCACGTGAGCATCCGACTCCAACCCGATTCCTACACTCTGGCAATGAATCTGTCTCCCTACTTCGATCGCAGACAACCGAATCGCAGCTCTCAACGCGAAAGGGAAAGAGTAAGAGTCGGGTCGCAGGCCCGAAGCCTGAATCCCGTCGAACAAACGAACGGCCCTCTCGGAAGAACCGGCGTCGGGAAGAGCCCTGATGACGCTGTTGTAGAGGTACAAATCGGGGTGGGCTGTGTGGTCGAAGACTGCCATTGCGTAATCGGAGAGACCCAGAGAGAAACACCGGCCGATGAAACGGCAGAGAAGGACATTGTCGTGATCGAGGCCCCTCGGTACCATGAATCCATGGGCTTGGCGGAGGCGCTTGAGGTCGCTGCACTGGCGTAGCAAGGAGAGGAGAGACGGAGGTCCCGAAGAGGCGGCGGACGAGGAAGACGGCGGCGATTTTGGTAGGAAGGGCCTGAGCATCTCGCCCTTCTCCGTTTGCGTTGGTTGGTTCCACAAGAAATCTCCCACATCCTCCTCCTTTGCACGTCGAACTTGGCCTCGCTGCCGTGGCCAATACGACCATGACCAACCTCACTCAACCATCACTATCTCCCCCGAATCGCCATGGAATGTGCAGAAAACAGGAAGGGAAAATGAGGCAAACGGAGCTCTGACCTTGGCCAAACGTCTAGCGTGGTTTTTAAAATTTTGATTTGTTCAAAATAATCAACAAATTTTTGTCTAATATCTAAGGTAACCGATGAATTTTTAATTTGTTTAATATAACATCTAAATTTTTAATATATGTTCAACTTAGTTTTTGAATATATAAATATTTTTTTATGTTGTTCGTCATCTTAAATCAATGAAAGGATCGTATTGAATATTTTTATATAGTTCAAGGACTGAACATGTATGAAAAGTCCAAAAATCATATTAAATAAATTAAAAGTTCAATGAGCACATTAGACATTAGGTTAGATGGGGTGAATAGGTGAAATAATACAAAAATTAAAACGTCAAGTTTGATAGGATCGGATGTAGTGAACAAAACTTGTGCAGTACTTCTATCAGATAGTTAATAGAGACAAGTAGAGAATATAAACAATGAACAACATTTTATAGTGGTTCAATTTTTGGTAAAGCCTACGTCTACTCTCTCACACTAATAGCCTATTGGCCGTATTATCAAATGAGAGATTACAAAAAAAAAAAAAGGGCGATTGCTACGAGCACTTCCACATAAGCGAGTACTGTCTTTACCGAGGCTATCTCACTCTACATACTTAGACTCTGCATTGCACTTCTCACAAGATCTCACTTAAGGTTGAGTATATAATTCAAAATCAAATATGATTTCTTAATAATCTACCCCTATTTTGATGGAGACAAAACCTTTGAAGCATTAAATAACCTCGAAAAGATTTTGATAAAAAGATACTTTTGTAAAGAAAAATATTTTAACAGTCCTGCTCGAAAACACAAGTACTATAGCATAAAGTAAATGAAAATTCTGACTGCAATGCCTCTGCTTGAACTTCCTTGCTCTTCTCCCCTTTTTATCAACATCACAAATGGGCATCAATAATGATGTAAGAAATGTAAGCATCCAATATCCAGCATGTATTTTTTTTTTAATAAAGATAAACATAGCAGCTTCTAGTACATGAAGTAGGCTGCAAAGTCCAATCCAAAAACAGCCACAAACCAACACACTAACAGTAGTAAACAACCCCACAAAAGTCATTTAAAACAACTGAAATGGGCGTGAAGTTCTTTTGGAAGACTTTCGGAAGGCGGTGGCTTTGACCAGGTTAAAGGTGGAAAGCTGATTAAGCCTTAGGTCAAACAACTTCGTCACATTCTTCATCTCCTTGGCCAAGAGCAACTTCTGTTTGCTGAAAACGACCATGTTGACGAAACTTGGTCCTAAGCCCCCTGATAGCATCTCTGAGAAGGGCTTCTTGGTTTTGGAGAAGCATCTGCAGAGTCTCCACCTCTGTGTAAAGTTCAGCTCAAAGAATATCAACCTGCCTTTGGATTCTATCTTCTTGTTGCCTCCGAAAGACACACTTCCACCATCGACTTCGATAAGTTACGTGAACTTGCTTGGATCTCTTGTCATATGTCTTGAATGACTATTATCTAGGCACCATTTGTTCTTCCTTTTCTTGGTACCTACAAAAATGAGTAGATTCATGCCTTCTTTAGCACCCAAATTTTCTTGGATCCTATTACATTAGAAGGCTCTCATATTCTTAAGATAATCCCTCTGGTTGATCTCCAAATTTTGGGACAATCATTTTTGAAATGATTTATGTCACTACAGTTTGAACACTTGAAGAATTCGCCGCCAACGGGTTTTACAAACTGTTTTTCAAAATGATTTTTGTGAGATATTTTTGAAGGCCTTTGTTTCAATCTCTCTCTTGCCTTTGGGAAGTCATTTTGTAAGACAGTTTACTTTTCAAGACCAAGCCCACACTTATTATAGTATGGAATTTGAATAGAGAGATTGTATTCCAAAGTCTTTAAACCGAGAATTTTTTTGCAAATCGGTGAAGTTTCCTTTTTGTAATATTCATTTTCTTTTAAAAGAAAATCAAGCTTTTCCTGAATCTCCACAAATTCCTTTTTGAGAAGATCATGATTTTTTCATGTTTCCAAAATTTCCTCTTGAGTAAATCATGATTTTCTTTCAAATCTGAAAATTCCTTTCGAACAAAATCAATTTCTTCATTTTTGAAAAGATATCGTTGCCTTAATTTTGAATTCTCCTTTTTCAGCTCGGAGATTTTCTTAAGAGTGGCCTTATAATCCAAACATAACTCATCGATATAATCACATACTTCATTAGGGATTTCGGGTAGAATTACCTCATTATCATCCTCAAAATCTGATGTTGGCACGATCATCTTCATTACAATTGTTGCACTCTGTATCACACTAGGTTTTAGCTTCATAAGACATCAAGGTTCCAACGAGCTCATCAACTGATAGAGGCTCTATCCTTTGGGTTTCTCGAATTGAGGTTTTGATGTTGTTTCACTCTTTTGTGAATCTCCTTAAGATTTTGTTCACACTTTCTGTTGGATAAATTTCCTTTCCATATAAATCAAGCCATTGACAGTATCAATGAACCTGTTGGTCATATGAGTAACAAATTCATCAGATTTCATCTTGAAAGATTCATATTTTCAAGTAAAATATTTGTCTTTGTCTCTTTGATTCTATCAGTTCCTTCGTGAGTAACTTGAAGACTATGCCATATCTCCTTTGCTATTTCATAAGAACACACATGATTATATTGAGATGGAGGTAAAGCACAATAAAAAGAGAAAAGAGCTTTTGAATCTAAAGCTTCTCTCTTAGATAGATCCATAGGACTGATTGTTTTATGTTCTTTTGTAATTTCTTTCTTTGATTTTGAGACTGCTGGATGTGCTTCATTTTGCACGACATCCCACATAACTGGATCAATTAACTTGATGAAAGTTTTCATTTTATTTTTCAAGATGTTGTAGTCTTTTCCATCACAGTATGGATGTCTAGTGTTACTTTGACCTTTTACGATACCTAGTCCAAGAATGCTAGTTATTGAAAATCATTAGCTTAGAAGCAAACACTTTAGACAACAAGCTTTAGGTTATGATGTTGATTGCTAATAATATCACATAGAGGGGATGAATAAGTGAATATAATCAAACTTCATATAATAATGCGAAAATTTAAACTTCAAATTTGATAGGAGCGGACGTAGTGGACAAAACTTGTGCAGTGCTTCTATCATATAATTAATATGGGCAAGTAAAGAATGGAAGACAATACACAATAGTTTATACCGGTTCGACTTTTGGTAAAGCCTATGTCTACTCTCTTATATTAACTGTCTACTAGTTGGATTCCACTAAGTAATCAAATGAGAGATTATAGAAAAATATGATTGCCACAAGTACTTCCACAAAAGTGAGTACTGCCTCTACCAAGGTTATCTCATTCTACATACTTAGACTCCTTATTGTGCCTCTCACAGGATCTCACTTAAGCTCGACTAAATAATTGAAATAAATAAAGCTCTCTTGAAATATGGATGTTGATCTCTTGATCTGACTTGCTTCTTTTCGAACTTTGTGCTTCTTATATACTCCTTATCTCCAAGCTTCCTGTTGATAGAACCATTTCGAAGATCAATCTTTAGAACTGGCCGTTGTTTGTCGAATGAAGATCATGTAGCCGTTGAGATAAGAGGAATTGGAGATTTATGAGGATCTGTTCACCCATATAATTAAACCCTAGAATCCTTAAATCAAGCTTCTAATAAAGGAAATTATCTACGGGGTGATTGCTAATCAGTCAAGAGTTTTTATATAGAATGTTATGAAAATACCTTTGTGATCGTTGGTCAGTCAATATAACTTAAGAATGAAATCCTAATCAGATAATTGGTCGTTAGTGAGGGATATTTTCTTGATAATCAAATAAGAATAAGATTGCAACAACAATGAGGATTATATGAAGATCGAAATATATCTCGCCATAAGTATCTCGTATGAGTCTGCCTCTGTTCATAAATTCCTGCTTCTAATAGAATAAAAGTTTTAAGCATATTAAGTACAAAAGGCATAGAGATATATTTGAAAAACATCATCAAAGCATATATCAAAATCTTTTCAACAAAGTATGGCATTTTTGTTCCTCTCAAAATCAAATATGATTTCTCAACGAAGTTCAGGGGTCATTCTGACAAAATTAAAAATTAAAAGTCTAAGGGTTATATTGCATATATGAACTATTTGTGTCATCATTTGAAATGGATAAAATTGCACGATTGGTACACGAGAACAGTGAATCACAATAAATCCATAGAGAAGGGCAAGAAAATGGGCACGAACAGCAGGAAAAGCATATCGGCTCTTGCACGAAAATCAAAAGTGAAACCAAGACAAAACTGGGATTTTACCCTTCAGCACTTCAGTCAAAAGCTGAAGCAACAACTTTTTGTTTATCGTCGACTCCTTTTCCGCTACACTTTCGAGGTGTGAAGACTGCTAGAAATTGGTCTTTTCAAGACTTCGTGTCGTCACATGTTCTCACTTTTTAAATGTCCTTCGCCTTAGAGATTAGGTGATTTCATTTTCAAAGTCTGAGAGTTGATTCAAATTGGTTTAGATAGGACGTACTTGGGTGGGGTCGATTGGCTCCACTCAAGACGCGGAGGAACCGAAATCGGCCATACTGACCCAATCATGATCCACTTTCGAGTTGAGCCTTTCGACCTTGAGACTAGACAAATATAGGGGCAAAAGGAGACTGTGAATCACGTCAATCAATATCATATTTTTGCATTTTTTCTATCGAAATATCATGATAAATGACTCTATTATTATTATGAGGAATGCATGACCAATGGCATGATGCATAAATCGTACGATATTATTCCCAACATAAACCTCATATTGAATGGTTCTTGATTTTTTTTCCAAGAAAACACCACCTAAGTTCCTAACCACTTGCACAGTTCTACTTTCTATTTTTTTTTTTTTGTGTGTGTGGATGCAAAAGATCATTCTCATATACTTCTAAGCAAAGCCCCACTTTCGAAAAAACCAAATCGCCATTCCTCGCGAATCCATCTTCATATCTAATTAGGGTTTGACTTTTCAATTGATTTTGAGTATTTTCTTAAATGAAACTTTTTTTTTGTGAAGTTGGGGCATAAGAACAATAGATGATGTGAAGTTGCTCCCCAACGATAAATTATGTAATTAATGTTCTCATAATTCTGCATAAATTCTCATGATTATGCTTTTTTCATTTTATAAATTCTCATTTTTTACGGTACATATGATTTATGAACTTTGATTTAATGTATAATGCGATGGCTAAATTTTTAATTTTTTCAATGTGACGCTGAATTTTGATTAATGTTTAATGTCGTTAATGAATTTTTAATTTATTTAATATGATTTTAAATTTTGGTCCGACATTTGGATGTGGCATATAGTGTAGAGACCATCTCAAATATTTGGCAATGGTTCGGGGTCGATATTGATTTAATTAAAAGTTGGGGGACTACGCTGCAAAATTGTTCGGGACCATTTTAGTTCCCTTCTTTCTTCCAACCACAGTTCCCTTCTTGCGCGGAACCTCTGACTGACTCCCACGTGTCGCCACTCTTGTGTTTTTCTTTTTACTCTTTTCGGTCTTCTGTAACTCTCCAACAATAACCGAAGGAAGACGAAGATGGTGGCGTTTCCACCCGGATCAGGTTGCTAATTGATTGCCGGATTTCAGGTTCCTTTGGACCCCGACCGTCGAATCTCAGCATCGAATCGCCTTCGGTTCCATTCGAGCATTCATGGGTCCCCATTAATGGAGGCAGATCGGTTGGAATTGTCGCTCGGACACTACAAAAAACGAGAGATGGAACGGCAATGCGCTCGGACCATGACCGCGATGGTGGGGATGTGGGGGAGGTGAAGGTCCAAAGCCAGACCCGATACCCACCATCAGCTCAGTAACCGAGTGACCGAGTGACGAGTGACGACGACGAACGACGACTTTTAATCGCGTTTCGGTACGAATTAGATAATAACTCATTTGGAGAGAGAGAGAGAGGGAGAGAGGAGAGAGAGTGTGGGTAAGTAAAAAGCTCGGATTTTTGAGTTAAAAATAAGAAGAAGCGGTCACACTCGGCCATGGGACTTGGTCGTCTATCTTCTTCTTCTTCGTCGTCATCAAATTCCTCCATTCTCATTCCTACCCTAATTAGCAACAATCGCGGGGGCAATTCAGTGGCAGCTGCATCCTCCGCCTTGGCCCTACGGCTCTGCTAGGCCCGGGGATTCCGTTTGAGCCATCACGAGAGGCGACAGGTCGGAGAAAATCGAGGCCTGCTTGATTTTTGGTTGTGGTTTCGTCCCGAAGGAGGGAATTTTGGGGCGGGGGTGTGTTTGTGGGAGGAGGGTTTCTGTGGAGGGAGGGAAATGGAGGGGAATTCGGTGGAGGAGGAGGAGGAGGTGGTGGTATTGGAGGGGGAGGGAACGACGTGGAATTGATGTGCAAGACGCTGCAAGTGGAACACAAGCTCTTCTACTTCGATCTGAAGGAGAACCCTCGCGGCCGCTACCTCAAGATCTCCGAGAAGACCTCGGCCACGCGGTCCACCATCATCGTGCCCTTCTCTGGCATCTCCTGGTTCCTGGATCTCTTCAATTACTACGTCAATACCGACGATCAGGAGGCCTCCAGCAAGGAATTGCAGCTCGACACCAAGGCATTGTTTTTAATTGGGGCATTCTGTTTCTTGTTGTCAAGTCGTTTATGGTGTTTGCATTGCTTGAATTGCTTGTTGTTGGTTGCAGGTGTTCTACTTTGATGTTGGCGAGAATCGGCGGGGCCGGTTTTTGAAGGTAATTCTTCTCTTAGGTCTCCATTACTTTGGGTTTTTGCCAGTGATTGGACTTGCCGCTATTGAATTTGCCTGTCATTTTTTTCCCTAGCTTTATCTCCTCTGCTTATTGGTTCTAATATGTCTTCATGTGGAGTCTATAGTTTTGTGATCACCTTGACCTGGCAATTCATTTTCTTTTGACATAATTAGTTGAAATATGAACTTTTAAAAGGTCATCCACGGCCCGAGTTCCTTGCCACTGTCGTGAAGCTCTTTCGATCTTCCATATACTAGGCTGAGTAAATTGTGCTTTATGCATGCTGCATTCTTAGTATTTTGACTGGGCGGCTTGCATTCAATGATGGGGCATGTTGCCCCAGAGTGAACCTTAATCTGCACCAAATGTTTTGTACTTCTGTTGGTGGTGCTTTCAAAACATTACGGTTTTTGGTTAGAGTAATAACACAAAAATGTCAAATGGATTTTCCAAATGCTGGATCTTTTGTAGTTTATTCCTCTAGGAAGAGTAAGCATCTTTTCCTTTTGATAGTTAACAACTTGTGGGCTTCGTAGTTAGCACAAATTTAAAGGTTTTGTCTGGTTCCCAGTAATTTTGGATTATGCTTATGGACAGTCTAACTACATGGAATGGCAGGGGACCTTTTACAAACATGGAATTTTGTTATGTAGGTCTAGACAAGTAGAACAATATAATTTGATAATATGAAAGAGTTCCGGTTCAACGGCTGAATGGATAATAGAAATGGACCCCAATATAGTGGTCCTCCTTATGTTCACACACTAAAACTCTTAATATAGTGCATGAAATCCTGGCATTTTTTCGTGCTCTGAGTCTCTGACTAGTGCTGTTTGACCTGCACTGTCACATACATGTATTTATCCCTTCTGGATTGGATTCATATTTCCAAATCTACATAAATGCTGCTTGGCTGGAAAATTCTGCAACATCAGATGTTGCAAGTCTTTTCCTGATATGTCCACCTTGCAGCAAAGAATGTAATCCTAAACCATTATCTAACTATAATGCATCTGAAATGTCTTAATGAAAAGACCAGTGAGGCAATTAGAATGGTAGACTGAGAGGTGTTTTCCAGACACTGAACAACTTTGTTGGGCAGGAGGATGACTTTAACAGCATTTAATGCAATCTGTTATCGGTGTCTCATAACAAATCAAAAAGATGTGAGACTACATAAAAAGTGAACATTTACTATATAAATGATATTGTTTGCTTAATTGTAAATAAGATTTCTTGCTTTGAACTTGTTCTTTTCCCTGACCCAAATAATTGAGACTTGCACATTCAAAGTTAAATCTCTTTTGTAAGTTTGTATGCAGAGACACGTATCATAATCATTTTTTTATCATTATCTGGAATTTGCTAGCCTCTGCTACACAGCACAAACTTATCACCTAGATTTTTGGGATTATGGAAAACAATGTTAATGCAGCTATACTTCCTGCGATTTGAGATGCTAGTCCAAGTTTATTTTGGGAGGTTATTTTCTCATCCACGAGCAGTTGGTCCGCGACTTGTGTGGTAGGTGTGTCTTTGTGTATCTGGCAGCTAGGAATGCAATTTTCCTTTTATGATCATTCCCTCTGGCACGACTGGTTTTCTTGCTGAAAGGAGGAACTATTTTTCCAGAGGCATGTTCATAGCAGTACAGAAAGGAAAGTAGGATAGGGAATATTGGTCATCTAAAATGCAGTACAATAGGGGCAGCCTTCCATGGATGAATTAGTTTGAAAAAAAGACACCACTAGAATTATTTTGACAACCAGATATGCCCTATATGCTGGAATCTTTGGTGAAAGGGTTATATTCTACGGGAATTGAGAAGCTCGTCTGTGAGAATAACTTGAGATTTAGCATTGAAGTATCGATAACATATCATATTCAAGTCAGGCACATGCTTTTCTTTGGGAATAATGTGAATATCGATATTAATGGTTCAGATATCTTATATATTTTAAATTGGACAAGTGTTTCAGATCTTAAAAGGTTGGGGAATTAGTAGAGACTGTATCTGTGGTCTGCATGCGAGATAGAGGAAAGCATTAGGAAGAGGACTTAACTTGTTGGGAACGCTTGGATGCGACGTATTTGAAATGGATGGAACTTTTTGACTAGTCTTCTTGGTTGATTGGGATGGATTAAAGGATAAATTTTTGTTAGGTCTTCATTTTCTCTGTTCCTGACCTCAATTAAACTTCTAAGATATCTTTTGACAAATCAGGAGGCAAATAATGTGTCATTAAATTGACTTCCTAAGAGGTTGTCTCCTGATTATGAGTCATCGTACTGAAGGTTGTGTGGTGAAATACAGATGAAATGAAAAGATTGGTTGCTTCAAGTATTGCTATGATATTCTTTCAGGTGTTAGTATTAGCAATCCTGTGCCATCAGCCAATGTTTGAAGTATTTATTTGACTGATTTAGCGATACAATGATTCTGGTTTTATCCATCGGCGGGCTCCTTTTGGTTTTCATGGATTTAGTTGTTTGTCCTTTTTGGACTTCCTAGTTGTAGATCAGCGATGTTCTTTAATTTATCAAGATCTCTCTGTATTCTGTTTCTTTAGGCACAAATTTCCTTACTCTCCGGGATGATGTTCAAGTGCTCCTTTTGCGCATATGGCATGGCTGGCGCTTGTACGAAATCCGTCAACTTTTGTAAATCTACTGCCAATCGTTCTAAAAGTTTAAGCTGTGAAGATGAAGAGGCTGTTTAAAATTTAGATATCTAATACTTTCTCTCATGTGGAGGCTGGACTGTTGCCTAAGATAAAAAGATGGAAATATTTGATATGAGAGATGATTAGGAACCTGAAAAGATTTGAACTTAGGACTGAAACCATCTAAAATTTTATGGGATCACTGCCAATTGTTTTAAAAACTTAAGTTGTTAGACAAAGGTGTAATTTAATATCTAAATACTAACAGATTCTTTCATCTTTCGCTGGAGCCTGCATCAAGAAGGAAATAACTTATTATAAACTTTTGCAGGTATCTGAAGCTTCAGTCAGTAGAAACCGGAGCACTATCATTGTACCTGCAGGTAGCACCCGCGATGAAGGTTGGGCGGCTTTCAGAAATATCCTGGCCGAGATTAATGAAGCATCAACACTTTTCATACTTCCCAACCAGGTAAAATATGAAGCATCATAGTTATGAATTCTTAATGATGTCCCCGTGCTCTGTAATGTTGAATTTCTCTTATGCTTGTAGATATTCCATGTCCTTTTTCCCTATTCAATTGCATCATGCTTTTCTTTCCTTGTCTTGAGGGATCTCACTTTTTATTTTTTCGGGATGCTCCGTTGGCCTTCCTGATCTTGGGCTCTAAAGCAGCAAAGTTCTGAGCCTACAGGAAGTCTTGTCGGGTTCTCAGATGATGTAGGTGCAGGCTTCATATCTGGTCATAGTGGCCAATCTGCCCCAGCTTCTTCTGATTTGAATGTGGACAGATCGGTGGAATTGCCAGCACAGGATGAAATCGGTAACATGGGAGTATCCAAGGTAATTAGAGTCGACCAGAAGAAGTTTTTCTTTGATCTAGGGAGCAACAACAGAGGTCATTTCCTGAGGATATCTGAGGTATGCTGAAACAGTTCTCTATTCTTGATGTTCGTCATCAAGAAACTTAGTGATGTTAAACTAACAAATTGAGTGTTGGGATGGCATGTGAATGCAGGTTGCGGGCTCCGACAGGTCCTCCATCATTCTCCCACTTGCAGGTTTGAAACAGTTCCACGAAATATTAGGTCACTTCGTGGAAATTACGAAGGACCGACTTGAAGGGATGACAGGTGCAATTGTGCGAACAGTGGAACCCCTGCAAAGATGAATGTTCTAAACCGGTAGGGTTGGGCAAAGACTGAAATCATCATGCGAAGGGATATCCTCAAGCGGCAAATAAGTGCTTTTCTAGGGTGTGCTGATCCTCTTTTGTTATTTTTTTTTTTCTCTTGATTCTGTCATGAAGGATGAGAATAATCTGATTTATGTGTTTGATCAACAATAAATTGGGGGGTGGATAGCAGAAATAACAAGATGGAAGTGTGGTTGTGTGGGAAAGGAGAATTCATTAATAATATTCGTTGCAGATGTGTTCTCCCCTGTCTTCATCTCCATTATCAATGTTTCGAGATCCCGCGCGAGGGCTATGAAAAGCAGGATTGTAGTTCAATTATTGGGCCGATGCATTCCTTTGCATTCACGTTAGGAGTACTTGATTTCAATACCTGCTTCCATGAATGGGAGGAGTGAACTTGTCATGGTATCATTCCATATGTTGCCCCTTCACAGGCACTGAGGGAAATGTCTATTGTATTCATCCTTATTGATATCACCGACCACAGACGTGGATAGCCAAATCTTGTTGCTAATGGTTGCGCTCTTCTCCGATCTCCTATCCCTTTTGGCTGGCCATATTATGACTACCAAATGCTGCAACTAATGCTTCTCCCCTAATCGTTGCGAGACATGGTTTATTTCAGATGAGATGCTTCAACCTTCGATCCAAAGCTCCCTGGGAGCGAGGTAGCCAAGTAGCAGTTGGTGTGGAAAGTAGTAACTGGTTACTCCAGGTGTTTCTTACGTTAATAGATAGCACGAGTCTCGTTCATCCCTCAGAGGCTGGATGTGAAAATTGCAGGGAAGTCTCTGGAGGCGGAAGAACTTGGTGTGGAAGGCAGCCTCAAACCAAGGAAAGGTTTTTCTTTTGGTTATTATCCCTTTTCATTGCTAAATCCTCTGTTGATTTATGATCCATTTTTATATTAAAGGGATTTGGTGAAATGCAAAAACCATTTGGTAAACTGTAATTAGAAAATGCCTTGAAATTCAGCTTTGAAAAAATGCTGTTTGAGAAACATAAATTTGGAAAAATTTTTAATTGGCTAGCGACTGAATATTTTAATATTTCATGAATATTTTATGATTTTTTTTCCTTTCTCAACTCCTCCCCTACCTCGAGCCGGTCCGGCAACCGGCCAGAAGTGCTGCCAGCAAGGCCGAGCCTTGCTGGGCCATGGCAAGGCTCAACCTCGTCGCTGCAGGGCGAGGTAGCAATGGTAGGGTTGAGCTTGCCATGGTCGAGCGAGGGTTGACCTGGCCATCGCCAAGCTAGGTAGCCGAGGAGCAGAGGGGGTGCGCAGAAGGCATAGCAACAGCGCTTCGACGGTGGTTGCAGTCTTGTGTGCATAGGTCTCGCATGAGTTGCGTCAGAGAAGAAGAGATGCAAATAGGGTTTCATTTTGATGAGACAGGGCTAAACTTGGAATAAAAAAAATTATGAGGACAATAAGGGCAAAACAAGAAAATTTTTTGCTTATTCTTGGCAAATGCCGAGAATGCTGGAATGCCGTTGAGGCTACCTTGGCTTTTGGCCTTGAGAATGCTCACTTTTGTGGGAGGATATTTACAAATTTTTTACCAAACACCTAATATTTGGTCCAAAGGCTCTTGGGTGTCCAAAGTCCCTTCTCAGAGCTAATTCCAAATGCAGCCAAATTGGCATATAAACCAAAAACTAGTAGTGGTATTAGCGCCTCGTCTGATTGGTTTTCAATGTTTGCTCTAACCACCCTCTCCTAAAATCACTCCATGGCCAATGTTGCTTCATCCTCATTCCCCATTCCCATTTTCGATGGGAATAACTATGACTATTGGAGTATCAAAATGATTATGTATTTGATGGCCCAAGATTTATGGGACATCGTGGAAAAAAGGTTATGAGGCTCTGCGAGAAGGTGCATCTGTTTCGAAGGATTAACTACCAAAGGATGCAAGGGCATAATGCGTTATTCAGCAAGCGCTCTCAGGAATGATTTTTTAGATCATAATTGGAGCAAATATGGCGAAGAAAGCTTGGGAGATACAACGAGAAGAATTTCAAGGATTAGACAAGGTACGCACTATTCGGCTTCAAACTCTAAAAAGAGATTTTGAGAATTCTAAAATGAAAGTAAATGAGACTGTTTAAGAATACTATGAAAAATTAAAGAATCTGTTGTTGAAGTAAACGATGATCTTTACAATCAACTCAAAAATATAAAATCAACTCGAAATATAATGAGAGAAAGTAAGAGACAAGAGAGAAGTGGGGAGTAAACGTTAACTCTTATTCATTCTCCAACAAGTTTACAAAACCTCTATTTATAAATTAGAAGCTACATGAATGGTTCATGTATATTACTAATAGAGGAGATGAAAAGATTGAAAGGTTACACTAATAATGGGAGAAGTGAAAAGGTAAAAGATGTTACAATAATAATGGAGAAGGTAAAAGATGATATATCTACATCAATATATTTATAACAGAAACTACTTAATCAAATGAGAGCTTATGGAGATGGAATCACTAATCAGACAGTCATAGAGAAAATACTAGTGTCACTTACCCGAAAATATAAGCCTATTATCACAACGATAAAAGCATCTAAGGATTTAACGACCCTATGAATAAGTGAATTAATTGGCTCTCTAAAAGCACATGAGAAAATACTAATGGCACAAGATGAAGAGTCAGTTGAAAGTGCCTTCCAGTCTAAAATAAACATATAGTCTCGTCAATTTAAGAATAATGGAAAGAGCTTAAGGAAAAATAAAGAGAAGGAGAAATACTTACCTTGCGGTATTTGCAAGAAAACTAATCATTTGGAGAAAGATTGTTGATTTAGAAATAAACCACAATGCCACTACTGTAAAAGGTATGGCCACTTAGAAAAAGATTGTTGCTTGAAAATAAATTCTTGGGCCAACTATGCTGAAAAAAAGGAAAGAAAAGATAATACATTTTACATCGACCAAGCGGCAAATGATAAGAAAAATGACACACGGTACATTGATTGTGGGTGTAGCAATCATATGATGAGTGTTGACATTTGATTTTCAGCCATTTTATTTTTAGAAAATTTTTAGAAAATCCATAAAAATTTAGAAAATTAAAAAATCAGCTTTGGGGACCTTGGTCTAGCCTAGGGATCCAATTTTGAGCAAAAATAATTTTCCTTATTTTCAGTATTTTTTGCATTTTATTTTCAAAAATTCATAAAAAATCAAGAAAAAAAATGAGAAAATTACAAAATCAACTTTGGAAGCCCTAGCCTAGCCTAAGGAATCAATTTTGAACAAAAAATAATTTTCCTTCTTTTTTTCATTTTTTAATATTTTTTAGAAAATAGAAAAATCCAAAAAAATTAATAAAAAATAGCATTCGTGGCCAAAAAAATACGAAAAAATAGTCCACATTTTTATTTTTATTTTATCTTCATTTTACCCAAATAAATTTTGAAAAAATTAATCTGGAAATGGGGTTTTCTTTGTTAATCACATTTTCAAATTAATTGAAACAATTCTAGAAATTTCATTTTAATTTTTTAATTTCCAATTTTTACATTTTTGGAGTCGTGTCATCCCCCTCTATTTTTCAAAATTAAAATCCAGTCAAAAAATTCACTGAATTGTTCATAAAAGGACCAAAATGTAATTTGGACTTTTTCAATTTAGTCCCTAAAATGGTTCAAAATGCAATTAAAAATTTTCTAGGGACTGAATTGAAAATCAGAGCACGTCACCCCTAGTTTTTGGCCTTCTAAATCCATTGGTGGCGTCAATTTTTGCAAAAAAAAGTCATCCAAGGTTTGAATTTTGTAGAATGGGTCCTCAGGTCAAAATTTAGAAATTGGGGTTTTTACGCAATTCTCTGAAAATTTCAAAGAAAGAAACCATTTTCTAATAGAACTTTTGGTCCTGAGCCTAATTCCGGTATCAATTTTAAAAAATTATATTGAATTTGGGACCAATTTGGGTTTTTAGCCCAATCGGGTCGACCGGGTCGGATTGACCCGACCCAGATCAACCCGTTTGACCCAATGAAATTAGAACCCTTTGGTTCTTCTCCCTCTCTCTCTTTCTGGCTTTCGACTGTGGAGGGCCTAGGCCCAATTCCCGAAGAAAGGCCCACCGGAGCCCTGATGATCGCGCTAAAGCTGGCCCGGCGACAACGTCCCAAACGGCATGTGATGCCGTCGCCGGGCACGTGAGCTTTTGGCGCGGTAAATGTTCGTTCGTCCGGCGATGCTTCTGAAACCAAATCGGGGAATATAAAGGGGAAGCATCATTCGGTTATAGAGGGATTTTTTCGATTCAACTGGACATACACATACACAGGGAGAGATTCACGTCCAACTAGAGAGAGAAGGAGAGGAGGGGGAGAGAGAAAACTCCATTGACGCCATTGTTGAAGCTCGGGTAAAGACTGTAAGGGCTCAATCAAAGCAGTCTGGAGCGAATCCAGACGAGAAATAGCTTCGAGGATCTTCGTCTGCTGTCGAGGAAACCGTCGCGCCAGCTCAGTGGTTCTTCGAATCGTCAAAAAGGTAATTTCTATTCTGGAGCTCGAACACTGTGCATCCATGGCGGATCGGTTTGTCCGACATCCATTCCTTGAATTGTCTTGTGCGTTTTGCTCTTTCGGTGTCACTGAACTTCCTCCCATCTCGTTTCTGCATCGATTTCTCGTGAGCACCGTTGTTCGAAGCTTCAAACCTTGTCCGACTGTCGCGACTTCGTCGGTTTAATCCGGCGACTTAGAACTCTATCCAAGCTCAAGGTAAGTTCTCTAATCCCCTGGTCGTGCTGTGTGTCAAAGTAATTGAGTAGTTATGCTCGATGTAGGCTAATTGAAACGCCATTGATACTCTTTGTTAAGGCTTTGATTGTTTTGGTTCATCCGCTAGATCCTGTTTAGATTTAGATATGTTGATCAAGAATCGATTTGGCCAGAATTGGCGTTAGATTCAGCCCGATCGGAGTAGTTTCCACCGTCAGATCTCGCCGGAGTCATTCTGGCCGTTCATTTTGTCTCGACGCAAGGAAGTAGACGAAGTCCACGTGGCACGTTGACTTCGTCAAACGCTGACGTGTCGATGACGTGGCGTGCCACGTCGGATGACACGTCAGTAGGTTGACCTAGTCAAAGGCCACGTGGCGGCCACGTCAGCTGATGGTTATAACGATCAAACAGACTAACAAATTTAATTGAACGGCTCTGATTAAGACACGGGTCAGAATCGTAGATTTTATGAGAATAAAAAAAATTATAATCTGAATTTTATGATCTTTCTTTAGAAAATAAAAAAATATTTGGACGGTGAGGATTTAGTTGGGGAGATTTGATCTGAGCCGTCAGTTGTGTATGAGAGAGGAGCGGAGGAGATGGCGACACGTGGAGACTTTTCGACCATTGGATAAAATATGGCGGGAACTAAAAATAGAATAAAATCTAAAAAATTTTTGAAAATTCAAAAATAAACCATAAAACTACTTCGTTTTGTGAGTCGGGTTAGGTCAATGGCCCCGGGCCGAGTTTGTTTAGTGGGCCGGTCAATATGACCCGGTCCGTATAACAAATAATAAAAAAAATGAATAAATAAAAAAGATAATAAAAAATTCAAGAAATTAGATAAAAATTAGAAAAATAGAAAATCAATAAGGGCCAAAACTGCGTCGTTTTAATGTAGGGTTTAGGTTCGGGCCTTCGGGTCATGGGCCGGGTCTGCCCGACCCGGTCCGGAGAATTAAAAAAAGAATAATAAAATTAAAATGCATCATAATAAATTAATAATAAATAAAAAAATTCCGAAAAAATAAAAAAAAATTCTAAAAAGATAGATAATAATAATAATAATAAATTTTCAGAAATGTTAAAAAGTAAATAAAATCCCAAAAAAATATAATAAATAATAAAACAATAATAAATATAAAAAATAAAAAATAATAATGACAATAATAATAAATAAATAAAATAATGAATGAAATAAATAAAATAAATATAATAAATGAAAACAAAAAACCGAAAAGAAAAAATACTAAAATATAATATAGAATAATATAAATAGTAATAAATATAATAAATAAATAAAGTAAATAAATATTAATAAAAAATTAAAATTAACTAAAAAATCCTTAAAAAAATAAAAAAAAAATAAAAAAAAATAAAAAATAAAAAAAAAATAAAAAAATTAAATTAAAAATTTAAAAAAATTCAAAAAAATTATTAAAAAATTAGAAAAATTCAAAAAAAAATTCAGAAAAATTCAGAAAAATCCAGAAAAATTCTCAAAATTGTGGAATTAGAAAAAAAGCCACATTCAACTGGTTTGACCTATTTTCACATTCTTAACTTCTCGAGCCTTCCAAAATGACTACTTGCCCCTCTAGTCAATCTGACCCAAATCATTCTAAATCATCATTGAACCCATTTTGAACATGTTTTCTAGGCCTTCTAAGACTCTCCTAAGCCTGCATTTGATTTGATTTGATGTGCGTTCTCTGCATATTGATTTCTTGATTGTGCTGTTATTTCTATGATGTGATTGATAGAATAGATACTCCCCTTTTGCATGAACCCATTAGATTTTTAGAGCCTACCTTGCCCAATCTCGCCTACATGAACTCCCAGACTAGGAAATCACTCAACTTAGGTACCGAAAGGGCGTCGATAGTAATATCGACGTAACTAAGTACAACGAACCCAAATCTGTGGTTTTCAGTATAATCGAACGATCCCTCCCAATCGCTCGATAGGGTTTCCAGTCATACCCTCCAAAGAATGACTGGTGGCGACTCCAAATGCACGTACACCGATGCACATGTCACCCGACCACACTAAGGTCGATCTCGATTATAAATTTCCTGACGCGATTTGGTATGAGCCTGGAGGGCTCGAGCTAAGCCCAGAATACAAATGGGCCAAGCAATCCATTAACCCTCATCCTTCTCAAGAGGCGGGTCGCAACAATAGAGGTATCTATATTCACCGATATTGATACATCAATGAAAAGCCAAATAAAATTGGCAACCCGGCGCAATAGTCGACGCAAAGGAAATGGTAACTATCGCCATTGAAACAAATAGGCTCAAAATATATTCATGATATATATCTAGTGCCTACTCTTGTACAAAATCTACTTAGCGTGGGAGCAAATGATACGGCGTGAGTGGTGGAGATGAGTGCATTATTCACGACAAGTATAAAAATATTATTGCCTCTGTTAAAATGGAAATATGAATTTTCCTATTTGATGAAACTGTGGCGTCCCAAGCCTCCACATTTGCTAATGCTAAATTTTTTATTATCCACGAAATAATTGTTGGGTTTCCCCAGGTGCGGTGCGAGTATACAATCAAAGTTAATCAAGAACGATAGAATCGAGACAAACCGTGCACCTTATCTCTTAGGTTTCCTCATACGTTTCCAATCGAAAATCTAAACTATCTAAAAGTAGTTTGTCTAAATACCTGGAGTCCAAGCTTGAGCTGCCCTTGTTCAGATGTCCTTGTAGCTCATCAAGTGCGAACCTCTAGTTTAGACACACCACCAACAACAAGATGATGAAGACGAAGCTCGCGGCAAGTTCGATCTTTGATCGTGTTAGCGATCCTCGAGAAGCGACGAATCGAGGTTTCTTTGTTTGTCACGAATGAATCACAGCCCTCAAATGTTTTGCAAACTGTTTTATGCGTTCACGAGAAAACAGTGTGAAAAATTCTCTTGGACAGAAAAAAACCGAGCTGAAAACTGGCGGAAAATGTAACCCATTTTTTTTATAACCCCCAAACCCTATTTATAGGGGTTTGGGGGGACCCTAAACCGCCCTTATCAAGGCGGTTTGGTGACCACCGCCTTTGATTTGGTCAAAGGCTTTCCGCCCCGCTGGCCTGCCTGCCTTGCAGTTGTCCTATTCTGTGCTGCCAAAAACTTGTCTATCTTGGTTTCACGTGTACGCGATTCTATCGCTTTGTCTAATGGATAACAAACCTTATCCTTTGACTTTTCTTAGATAAGAAATCTTATCTTATCCTTTTGGATGACAAATGTCATCATCTCGTGAAGTGTGCATATGTTACATCAAGGTGATGTCATGCTTAGGTCATGCTTGTATCGTATGCTTATCTGTTTGTGATTAGAAATTAGAACCAATCTAATTTGATCCAATTTCAGTTTGACTAGCTGAATAGTCACCATAGCAAACACCTTTGCTATATCGTTTTCTATATAATGTCGTCACGCATCGTTATGGTGTATGACATCCTTAGGTTCACCACTAAGCCGCAGTGGGACGTACCAACAAATTAGCACAATTTTAAAGAATCAACAGTCCCTTATCGATTTCTAAGTTCCACAAGCCATGAGTGACACCTAGCAATATGTCATGGCTACCCAGTCAGTGTGAATATTCAAGGACAAATGAACCTGTCAGCTTTGGCTGTAGTGTAATTCAATCCTTCTGTCTTACCATGTTCCGATCGAATGAAGATCATGGATTTATCAGTCAAACCTACTAATTCTATCATATGCCCAGATCTATCTAACGTGCATTCTTGTGAGACATTTCTCGACTTCAACCTTAGCTAAGGATTTTCTAATGCACAGTTATGAATAGATCGCATAGGACATCAACCTTGTCAAATAAGGAGACAGATCCCAATTGTTGTACACGCCTGTAACTTCGTATATGAATGACTGTAACCATCAAATTCAGAGGCGGATCGACGACTTACCAATATGCGTACCTGTGAACCCCAGCCACTCGATATACAAGTTAGTATCGTGCCTCAAGTCTGAGGATTATTTACACACAAAAGCCAGAGCAATTTAGACATTAATTAGCATGAAACCTCCGTGTTTGCTAATCGCTTATGTATGTCACGTTCAGTGAGTTCAATCGAACTCGTTCGATACAAACACCTGTGTTCCATTTAGACATCTAATGCCCGATGACTTATGACTCGTCATCCCTATTGAGTATCCAATGTTCAATGGCGAGGTTGTGAACACACTGGTTTCAACCGTATCATTGGTGTCCAATCAACGATCCATTGACTAGGAACAATTTTAAGGGTTAGAGACCAACTGAAAACTTGTTACACATATCTTGATGTCTCAAGAATAGATTTTAGTTACAACTAATCCTATGGACTTCATTTATCTAAACACGGGAACAAGATAAATGAACACGTATTGCCATTAAATATAATTAAAGTACAACAAAATACTCATACATGTAACAGTTACATGGTTGATTTAGGGCATATCCCTAACAACAATGAACACAGATAAATCATCAGAAATATTAGCACTTTTATTACTAAAGACTGACTATGATCAATTTAGTTTAATTACAACCTAGGGAGATAAAATCGAGAGAGCGTCTCAAAAAGTGCATGATGCTTCTACTCAGTGCATCCAAGAGCCACATGTACTAAAAAACTAGCACAACTAGAGTCAGTCAATCTAAACATCAAAGTGTCGGTTAGTGGTATACATTTACGTAGATGTATCTTAAGAGTCTGGAGTCCTCCTAAGCCAAGCCATTGCTTACTCCTCTGTTCTTTTGCCGCCCACATAGTCATAAGGTAAGGGACCGAAGAGTCCACTCTTTAACTGGCCATAGACGGCCATAAGGAGATGGGGACAACCCCCACATCTATTCCTCCTGCACCCAAAGGATATAAGTGACTCGAATAAACTCAAGGTCCGGTATCTCAGAAATAATGTATGGGATGACGTCCCCACGAAAGGGAAAACGGTCCTCACTGTAATAGGCGGAGGGCAGATCAGGGAGGTTGGCCATAGTTTAGTTACTTGAAAAATCTCAACGATAAAATGGGTGATATAAATCTTAGCAAGTCGAATCCTAATACACCGACTAATTCAACCAATGAAACGATCAAGCAATGGGAAAACTAATAGGCATCAAGATTTTAGGTATTTAGAATTTGGTAATCATCTTGAACATCTTATAAGCAAAGGTGATGAAAGTATGATGTGCCATGAAATGCGATCGTGACCATATGCACGTAAAACATACCAATCATCATTATCGTGCATTGACCATATATGCCATATAATTTGTGATATCGTCTCGTATTGCCTTAGAGACTGGCTCAGTCACACAAACTATCTTGTCACACAGCAGTCTTCCCATAAACTCCATGGGACGTATAAATTCGAGTGCGATGCTCGATTCCACAAGCCGTATTCGGCCCAAGTTTCACGATATGTGAGACCATGCCACATTCACCACATGCATCAAATATGTCATGATATACCATATTCCGCAATAACAAGTTTTTACTATTATAAAACATTATGAAACATTTATCACAACACTACCAAAAAGTAAATGCTAAGTGAATAGGCTTGCACTCATCACAATTCCCTGCTCGCACACCATAACTAATTAATCTTAGCCTATTTAACATTGGCTAATTCTGCTCAGGTCAGAAACTAACTGAGCCTCCATAATCGGTCGTGTCTTCCTTTGCCCCGCTTTCATGATCCAATAGTGCTTCACAATGCTATGCCAATTTGACATTACTCATCCCCTATCCCTCCTAACTAGCTCTGCCCTCTCGGTCCCTCCAAGCCATATTCCCAAGTCCTTCATTCTTGAATTCACCCCTACTTGCAGAACAAAGATGGTGCAATCCTTCGCACCCCCAACAGCTCCACCTTTAATCCACCCACCCTCCACATATCTCACCACAAACAAGCTTTATACCAATGACTTAAGACTACCGAACCCAAAAAAGTGGTCAAAAAAACCTACAATGTCATTATATAGGCTCAGCGCAATCCTCCTCAACCAACGTCGCTCAAACCCATAGCATATCTACAAGGTTTTGAGATTGAAAAACCAAAATACTAGGTTCAAGGCCGTCACTTGACATGCACAGGGTCGGCTTTGCTACAACGCTTGCGCCTACAGCAGAACCGAACTAGCAAGCCATCTATCCAAAACTAGTCCATTGTTCTCGACCCACATTGGGAGGATTAGCTAGCGGACTAGAGAAACACTCACCTAGTCCTGGTCGCATGGCTATTCTTGAATTATCGCACGGTTGTCTCTCTGTGGCACAGACCAGCTTCACACCCGAGTGATGAAAAAAATGCAGAGGAAGAGACGACTTGCTGTGCGACACCACTGAGGAAGAAGAAGTAAGGAGGTGGGTTTGCTTCTTTATGTTGATTTCCTCAAGTGGGCCTTAACAAGGGTGGCTCAGTCCACCACTAAAGGAATTCCTGTGGGCTTCACTTCGGGACATTGTAGCTGAAAAGAAAATATATCCAACCCATGTGGGTTTACGCCCTTGTTGGTGGTGAGTGAATTGGGCCGATGCTCTCAATGACCCTCCATAATTAGGCTCATTAGTGCCGGAACTTTGATAATGAGTTGGGTTCAACATCCTACCATTCGGACATCATTCACTCGGAGCCCTAGGTTCGTAGTAAACTCAAGGCTCTGTCTAAAACATTCATTACCTCATTTTGCATCAGTCAGCTTTCTAATTTATTTCATCTATTGTGAATTAATTACAAGGTGTTACCCAAACTACATTAGAGATATGGCATGAAAGACGTCAGTTTAATGATAACTCACGGCGTATTTCATTAAAGGTTTGGCTACGTTCACCTTTGCTGGGCTAAAAATTCTCCATAAAAAAACATGGTGAGAGATTTTTGGCAATTTTGAAAATTTTAGATGTTTGTAAAGGCCGCTTCCTTCGAAATAAAAAAGGCAATCCTTTCATCTGGAGGCACATGGAGAGCTAAACAGCCACTAGAACTAGTTCCTACGAATGTGTATGGTCCAATGAAGACCCCCATAGTCAGTCAGAATAGATATTTCATTCTATCATTGACAACTACACAAGATTGACATGGGTTTACTTTCTTTGAGAAAGATTAGAGGTTTTATCTATTTTCAGGAAATTCAAAGAACCACACCAAAATCAACGTGGTCGCTAGATCTAAGTCCTAAGGAGCACAGAGGCACGGAGTACAATTCAAGGAGTTCAAAAAAAATTGTGAAGACAAAGGAATTCATCGTCAATTAACTAGAGGCTATGCACCAGAGCAAATGAAGTAGTAGAAAGAAAGAATAGAACTGTCTTGGAGATGTAAGATCTATGCTAAAGGAAAAGGCCTTCCGAACTCATTTTGGTGGTAGAAGCAGTCTACATGGCTATATAATTAGACCTATCCAAATAAAACTCTAGTTGAAGGATGAAGCGAACGGAAGCCTTCAGCCAACACCTTAAGTATTTGGTTGCATATGATATGTCTACATCCCTTCTCAAAAGAGGAGCAACTAGATGAAAAGACAAAAAAGAGAGTATTCCTCGGCTATAGCAATTAATAAAAAGGCTATCACGTCTACAACCTAAGGACTAAGAAGCTCATGATCAGTTGAGACGTCAAGGTCGACGAGAATGCTGCCTAAAACTGGGAGGACAAGAAGAGTGAGAAGAACCATGTCTGCTTGCCTGACATACCACTTGCTTGTGAGGACTCAACAACACAAGAAAAGGTGAAGCATCATACTCCACCACTCAGGACATAACACCAACATCCTCTCCGAGAGTAACAGAAGAAGAATCTACTCCAGAATCTCTAATACTGAGGGTAAAAACCCTTAGAAAAATCTATGACACATGTAACTTTGCTGCCTTAGAACCAGAAAACTGCGAAGAGGTGTCCAAAGAAGAGTTTGATAAAAGCAATGAGGAAGAAATCAAGATAATTGAGAAAATTAAAACTTGGGAGCTCGTTGATTGCCCCGAAGACAAAAAAATCATTGACATCATGGGTCTACGAGATGAAGCTCAATGCAGATGGATCAATTTAGAAGCATAAAGCAAAGCTTGTGGTGAAAGGATACTTGTAACAACCAGGATCAACTATACTGAACATTTTGCTCCTGTTGCTCGTCTTGATACTATTTGTGCTCTTATAGCCCTAGTAGCACATAAAGAATGGAAGATCCATCAACTAGACGTAAAGTCAGCATTCTTGAATGGACATCTTTAAGAAGAAATTTATGTGGAACAACAACGAGGTTTTGTCGTGAAAAGGCCAGGAAGGAAAAGTTCTAAAGCTCAAGAAAACTCTCTATAGATTGAAGTAGGCACACGAGCGTGGTGTAGCAGAATTGATGAATACTTCACCAAGCAAGGATTTAGGAGGAACATGAATGAGCCACCGTTCTATATCAAGACCCAAGGTACGTCTGACACTCTCATCATCTCTTTGTATGTGGATGATCCCATATATATAGGGAACAATGAGAAGATCATTCGAGAATTTGAAGAAGAAATGATGAAAACATTCGAGATGATGGACTTGGGCTTGATGCACTACTTCCCTGGCATCGAAATAAAGGAATTTTCATTTCACAAAAGAAATATGTTGAGAACCTCATGAAGAAATTCAAGATGGATTACTGTAAAGTAGTTATGACACTACTCGTGACAAATGAGAAACTACTAAAGGAAGATGGAGCCAAAAAAAAAAAACAACACCTCCCTCTACAGAGGTTTGATTGGTAGTCTACTATATCTCACTGCTACACGACCAGACATTATGTATGTCACAAGTCTACTATCATGGTTCATGCAAAGTCTGAGTCAAATTCACTTTGGAGTTGCCAAAATAATTCTACAGTACTTACTAGGAACTATAGATTATGGCATTTGGTACCAGACAAGTGCAACAGCTAAGCTCATTGGGTACATTGACAACAATTGGGCAGGATCAACTGATGATAGGAGGAGCACTATTAGCTATGCATTCACATTGGGTTTTGGAATATTCTCATGGGCATTTGAAAAACAAGACATGGTAGCACAATCTATTGCAGAAGCTAAATATGTTGTAGCTGCTACAACTACTAGTCAAGCAATATGGCTTCAAAGAATTCTAGAAGACATTGGAGAAGCACATATGGAATTAGCTACAATATTTTGTGACAAGAAGTCCGCAATCGCTATATCAAGGAATATTGCCTTTCACGGAAGAACCAAACATATTGACATCAAATATCACTTCATACAAGAAATGCAGAATAATGGAGAGATCGAGCTCAAATAATGCAAGAACGAAGATCAAGTTGCAGACATATTCACTAAAACACTATTGCTACCAAAGTTCGAGGCGCTACAGAGTATGCTCGGAGTTTCACGAAAATGGATCAAGAAGGAGTGTTGATTTATGATCCATTTTCTCGAATAAGCTAGTAGCTAGACAAGTCAAAAAGATACCAGAAAAAATCTAGTCATAGGTGGCAATGAAGGTGTGAAGAAAAGTCTAGAGAATACAAGCAAAAGTTGAAGTCTCTAGAATTATGTGGAAAATAAAGAAAAATCTCTGACCAGTGCAGAGATAATTGCATGGCTAAGTCGATGATTAGTGTCTATAAATAGGACTAAGTGGACGTCCATCCTTGTAACTTGAATACCACAAAAAGCCTCTATACTATAGTACACCACAACTAATAAAAGGTTTCATTTCCCTTGTGCTCCTTGCCTAACAATATTTCCCATATACCCTTCACTGTCTCTTTCTTCAATCTTTTCCCTAAACTAGCATATAAACCAAAACTAACATCCTCGTTTAATTCCACAATTCATATGACGCAACTTGAGTGGACAGGAGGAAGTCGCTTTTGCCTTCCATAGACCATGAAGACAGAGGTCTCCTATGAATTCGACCCGAGACCTAATACATGCCATCAACGCGGTCGCTGGTGTTGACGGGCCACCGAGTAGTGCAGGGCTTGGGGCTAATAATGCATGCACTGGTGTTGACGGGCCACCGAGTAGTGCAGGGGACTTAGTCACTTGGAGCTAATAATACATGCATTTGGACGACAATGGATTGAATCCTAGAGTGTCGTAGTCATTGACCAACTTTGGTAGCCAGAGATTTGTCACACTCAAAATGTCTTCCTCCGTCGACCGTGAGGTGGAATTACAGTAATTCTATCGTTAGGATTGCTAAGATGATGGCATGGCCGTGTGCGGCAGAAAGGGACTATTCCTCTGCTCTGCATCCTTTTCAGTACATCTTTTCGCTCCTAGAGCATTCAAACCTATAAAACATGGTTTTTGTGTTAGCCAAGAGTCTGCATTTCTCGACCGTGAACTGCCGCGAGCATGCATTGTTACAGTCGTAGCCCCACCACGTGCGAGCGGTAAAGCCCGAGAGGGCGATATACTTATGCTCAAGCCTGTCCTTCGCAGACAACTACTGAGTTTTCTAAGGTCGAGCATAGACTGGGAAGTCGAACTGGTGATCAAGTCATGGACCACTCCACCACCTTATTGTAATAGTACTGAAAAGGATCTTGCAACTATATGTACCAGGTCTAAAAAAGAATGAAGAGTTGGCCACAAACTTTTATTTCAAAAGCGCAGCTGGATATGTTAACGTCAAGTTTCGTGGGTATTCAACAGTGAGTTCAAATAGACAGCATGGCAATCTCTCTCTCTCTCTCTCTCTCTCTCTCTCTCTCAGATGGGGGGGACCGCGAGAATAGATGCGAAAGACCCATACAGGAACAAGGAAAAGGATGTGAAGACAGAAGTGGGATAGAGGGGTTAACATTCGAAAGGAGTGACAGTTCACAGCAAATGCTGATAGAAACTGCTCATAAAGTTTTGACGATGCCAGTGGAATGATAGAGAGTACATGGAGCCGTCTATGGTTACCATCTCCTGTAATGTGGCACTCTACCAGGCAGGATGTCGATCGAGAGAGAGAGAGAGAGAGAGAGCGCCTGTGTGCGTGTTCGCCAATTAGTTCCCACGAGTCTTCGAATGTAACACACCACCACATCAAATAACAGGTGGGCTCCACTCTCTCCGGTAAAGATCCTTTCTACAGGGAAATCGGTCCTAGTCCTTTTTCTGTTGAATAGTTTCCATTTCGTCGAAAATCGGTGTCTCGTTTTAGCTCGCTGGAAATGATTGGAGCTGGCATGTTTCCCTCTCTCTGCTCTAATCTGCAGAGCAAGTGGAGCGTGTGTGTGTACAATGTGCCTGTCCAGCAGTTTCTACTTGGCTGGATGATGTGGAAAGACTGTAGAATGTGTCCCCACCTGATCACCGGGCGATTTGATTCTCACCCGAATTCGTCCATGCTTTGCTTTCCACTCACTGCTTTGGAACGTGACAACTCCTACTTCTTAATAAATGACTCAGGACCACTTCTCTCTCTCTCTCTCTCTCTCTCTCTCTCTCTCTTCCTAAAGGTGCAGCATAATCAAGAACTAACAGCTAGGACATACTGCTGTAAAAATTTTCACGATAACTTTTGAGTCAATTGATTCGTTCATGGCAAATGAATATCCATTTTAAAAATGGAAGTAGTCGGTCGAGGTAATTGAATTTTCATCGCTGTGGAATCCAAGGCTTTCTTTACGGCATCGATGGAGTTTTCACGATCAGAAATAACAACGTGTTTAGCACATCATTCCATGCACTTGTTTAGAGCCGATCCCTTTTAAGAAGTCTTAAGATTGAATCTTGCATATGATTCCTCACTTCTTTCCTTTGAGTTTTCCCTTTCATTATCACAGTTAAGGACTGGCAGCATACCTGAATGATAAAAAGATCAAATTTTACTGTGACCCTACAAGTTACGAATGAGAAGCCACTTGCACACCTTCCTATTCCAACGTGGTGGTTTTGCAAAGGAGAGAGAGAGAGAGAGAACTGCTTTATCTGATTCATGGCTTGCCGGCTAGTCTTTGGCAAATCGCTCTATTTGGACAAAGAACACTTTGCGCTGGATAGGAATCCAGACAACCAAACGTATCCATGGTATTGAAAGCCGCGGATAGGATATGACATGAAATACATAAATTTTGCTATCCTATCCACTGTTTGGTGAACACAATAATAAAACCAGATATTTTCGCATCCTAGTTTCTTCATTGTTTGGTATGAACAACATATCAGTATAAATGAATCTAAAAAATTGCACAAATGGAGATGATAAGAATATCTCATGACACTCTTGTCTACTTCATTTTATTGCTTATTTTTTCTATTATTTTTCCTGCCTCTTTTTGTCATATATATAATTATTTCCTTTTTTATTTCTTTTTTCCCATTCCATCATTCCCTAATAAAATTTTATGTAATATTAAATATCTTAATATTCTAAAATACTAAAATAACTAAAATATGTAATAAGCATAAACATAAATATGATATATATATAATAGAAACAAGTTCGAATATAAAAAAAAATAGGACTAAATAATAATGACGTTTTTTCGTTTATTTTTTCTGTTATTAGAAAATATCATTTATACTCTACGAATATGTTAATTTCAATAATTTAAAGAACTTGTTATTTGACAACAACCAAAAGGACTTTTAACACTATGGCTATTAGAAATCCTATCTACTTTTATTCCACCTCTTTTATAGGATATTTTATCTGAGCTATATCTCTCTTATATCCCACTTTATCGTATCTTGAGCAGTCACCATATAGATATATTTTACCTTATCTGAATTTTATCCTGACTACCCAACGGAGCAAGTTGATTAAGAGGAAAGCATAAGTATCTACATCCTATCTCATTTTTCCTTTTCACTTGCGTAGATGAATCTGTTCTTCCCTAGTGTTCCACACTTAGTGGACTCATCTGTTGGCACAGAAAGTTCCTAAAACTACGGATGCTCAGAGAAATGTGCTGGTATGAGTTGTATCTGCCCCAGATATAAACGGGGAATATTGCTGTCTTGGCATCCTTTTTTCCCCCATTCTGTTTCCTAATTGTTCCAACAGCAAGAAAAAAGCGAATGCCGGGACACAGAGCTAATTAACAGCTCACCCATTTCCGAATGTTCTTGGCGTGCTGAGACTTGAAGGTACAAGAAGGCCGGCATGGACGAACGACCGTACAAGCTGGGACAGAGATCTCGTTATTGAGCAAAACACAGTGATGCCTTCGATCCGTTTTTACCGATTCTTGAGTAAGCCGAATCTTTAATGCTCGAATGGGGAGACTCCGAATCTCGTTGGTCCACCGACTAAGTCTTTCGAAGAATTAAAGGAATGATACCCTATCCAAAAGTTGTGAGCCAAAAATCATAGCCTGTTCGTCAGATACAAAACTTTTCCAGAGACCTCCTCAGCAATCTACACAAAAAAAGAAAAAAGAAAAAAGAAGACTATGTCGGCATCACGTGTAATTCTTCTCGATCCGATCTTTTCAATTTTCCCATTGAACAGAGGTGAGAGGTCTGTGGAATCTCTTGAGCTGATTAATTGTATTTCGTTTAAGACTAAATCCTATGTCGGGATTTTGTAGTGAAAAGACAAATCACAGGCTGTCGCGCCCAATTTATTCTTTTCAATCTATTCTCTGCTATATCAAATCCATTGTACGTCAAGAAAGGAGGGGGCATTGAGGGTGGGGATTAGATGCGTTTTCACGAGAATTCATATGATTAGATATGTCATGTTAAACATGCGAGATGAGTACTCTAGAAGCACGACGCACCCACCTACGTGGCCCGACCCAAGTCAGTCATCACCAGGTGTCGAGTGGTTCTTATAAATTTCTCATTTCTCTCGAATCCGATCATACCTGAATGTAGAGATACCATGCTGTAATAGTTTGAGCCACAAGAGTGGGTGAGAGAGGCTTAAACACCTTCTTGAGAGTCTTCTTCAGGTGCCTTTCATCTCGCTAAGGTATAAACAATGGAATCACTGCCACCAATCAGTGCGACGATGGTATCATCAGCACCGGCCAAGGATGTCACGCCGGAGGCCAACAGTAACGCAATAGAGTGGCACAGCAGGCGGTGGACTTGGGAAGGGCCGATAAGCCTCGACAGAGTCCTGTGCATGCAAGGCGGCGACGACGACGGGAGCTACGCCAAGAACTCGGACGCGCCCGCGTCTGCAATCACCCTATCGAAGCCCTTGCTCCTGAATGCCATACAGTCCATGAAGCTCTTCCTCGCATCCAAGCACGGCGACTCGTTGAGGGTGGCCGATCTGGGCTGCGCCACTGGGTACAACACGCTGGCCACCGTCAACATGGTCGTGGAGGGCCTGAGGAAGAGGTATGCAGAGGAGCTGGGGTTCGAGCCCGAGTTTGAGGCCTTCTTCTCCGACCTCCCATCGAACGATTTCAACTACTTGTTCAGGACATTGAGCGGGATGGCGTCCGCCGATTGCAGGCAGCGCTACTTCGCAGCCGGCGTGCCCGGGTCTTTCTACCGCCGCCTCTTCCGAGGGCAAAGCTTCATGTGGCCGTGAGCTTGAGCGCCTTGCACTGGCTCTCTCGGGTGATGATATTTCTGCATTTTTACCTACTTTTCGCGTTTCTTCTCCTTCTTGCTTCATTTTCTGCTTTCCTTTACAGTGGGCATTCCATGATCCTTCGCCGTAATATGCAGGCATTTAGAAAAGGATTCATTTTTTATTTTTCAAGTTTGCAAAAACATATCTTCTGAACTCGTGTCCCTCAAGGCAGATACCAGAAGAAGTCACGGACAAGAGCTCGCCAGCGTGGAACAAGGGAAGAGCATGGATCGACGGGGCCGAGGAAGAGGTGGTACAGGCCTACGCGAGGCGGTCCGAGATGGACTTGGACGACTTCCTGCGGTGTCGGAAGGAAGAGATCATGGAAGGCGGGGTATTATTCATGCTGATGGGAGGGCGGCCGAGCTCGCAACGGCCCCGTGACCAGTTGGGCGATCCGGACTCGAGAGACAAGCACCCCTTCACCACCTCCATGGACCGAGCTTGGCAAGATCTCTTGGACGAGGTATGCGCATTGCGTCTTGCATATAGGTGCATACGTACGGTTCCCTACTCGACGTATACGTCGTCATCACGATGCTGCACGTAGGATCCGTACGCTGTCTTATCCCTTGCCGTTTCACGTCGAACTTAAGAGACATTCGACTTCTTAAACGTGTCAAAATGTGCCATAAATCCATTTCTTAACTTATACATAATGAGATAAATTATTATATGAATTAGTTATGTTCAATAAATAAGTATTAAGTGAGTTTATAGTACAGAATGTTGAACGTGTCATAAATGACTTGTACATGGATAGACAACTTAGTTAGATCTAACCTACCTTTATTACTATCTTTTCATTTTTTCTTGCTCTCACTCCATCTCACCTCAGTTTGGATATAAGTTTTCCTAAATTGAATTAAATATGAAAATATTGGTATGGGTCGGGTCTGGTAGCACTCGCTTGATTCATATTGCATGAAAGTATGTCAAAATAAATTAAATATGTCTTTTTAAGTCGAACCATTTTCAACTTGACCCGACTCAATTCACCTATTTGACAGATCTATTTCTTACTGTAAATGCAATGCAATATCCCTTCTAGCTTTCTCCAACTTCGTAACCGGCATGACATCAGAACATAACACATTTCTTTGCTAATTTAGGAGCCCTCCTCTATGGATGCTATGCACGGTCAACCGTTCAATGTTTTCTTTTGTTATTCAAAGTTTGTATTCGTGTGATGCATGGATATATGACCAGGTATATGCAGTAAATTTCAAGCAAAATGAAGTACCATGGAAGTTCGGGAAAATTATCTAAATAATCCTAAACTTATTATATTTTTACTAATTCAGTCCTAAAATTTTTAATTTTGTTAATTGAATCCATTCAATCAATTTTGGTTGACAATTACTGATGTGGACGTCTGCCTTCCTGCGTAGCATTGCTGGTACTGATGTGAATAATTCTTAATTATATTTAATATATGTTCAAATTATTTTTCAATTTTAAGATTTTTAATTTTTTAATTTCCTTTTTTCCTTCATTTTTTTTTTGTTCTTTTTTTCTAGCTAGCAAGGGTCATCGGCGACCCTTGCTGGCCACGAAGGTCCCAAACGAGGGCGCAAAGGCCATCACCAAATTTGAGTGAGGGACACCTCGCCCGTGGCTGATGGGATTGCTAAGCCCTCACCTAGGGCCATCGCAACGTTGCCTCTTGTGGGTGAGGCTTCTCAGCCAACAATGGTCGTCGGTGACCCTCATCGGCCTAAAAAAAAAGCAAAAGGAAAAAAGGAAAATTTAAAATATTATAAAGTTATCAACATCATCATTTTTCGTGCTATGTAGGACGGCTGGTGTCTATATGGTCGATTTGTGGTTAAAATTAGCTGATGGACTCAATTGGTAAAATGTGAAAAGGTTTATAACTCAAATGATAAAATTAAAAGGTTTAGGACTAAATTAGTAAAAATGCAATAAGTGTAGGACTCTTTAGACAATTATCCCATGCAAAGTTTGATGTAAATCAGTAGCTTGCGAGCAGAGATAAATATCTATTGAAAAATAACTTCCCACTCTCTCTTTTTTTCAACAATTGGAGTAATATTTAATGTGAAGTATCCGAAATCTGTCAAAATGTAATGATAATCGGCATGCATTGATATAGGATTCTTCATGATTTTAATAATTACATAAAAAATTAATTTTTTTTTTTGAAAAATGAAAAGAAACGGGCTTTCGGAACCGAAGGAGACAAAAGCAAGGAATTATACGGGAATTTCAAAAAAAAAAATTTGGGTAAGGCGGAATTTCAAAATTTATAGTACATAGAAACCAAAAATTACACTAAGCATCTTGTAGCCAGGGCTCTATGATTGGTGGCCACCCAAGCATATAACGAATTGATATTCAAGTCTCACCTGTAAGGGACATTGTGATGTATCACCATCTTACACCCGGAAGAATCATTCATATAGTTCTAAACTTATTGTGCAGCTGCCAATTCCTTCAAAAACTTTTCAATTTGGTAGGTTTAGTCCTAATCTTTTGACGATTTTCATTATAGTAATTACGGCCAATTTTGATGGGAATTGCTGACGTGGAGTTCTGTTAAGACCGGCCAGGGCATCAAGGCCCTCAACTGTGGCCAGCAACTAGTGGAATGAAATATATATATATATATATATATATATAAAAAAGAAAATAAAATAAATGAGAAAAATAAACTAAATTTAGGGAATTTTTAAAAAATACAAAAATTGCCCACGTCAGTGAATATCGGTACTGACTAGATTGTCATGTCTTATATGTTTGGCCAAAATTGGCCAGATTGACTATATTAGAAAATTATCAAACGATTTTTAATTACATTAGCTAAATTAAAAACTTTAGGATTGAATTTGCGGCTATATAATAAGTTTAGGACTTTGTGGACAATTTTCCCCATCACATATATAGTTAACCTATATGGTTAAAATTTTATAATAAAAAGTTTGCAATTTGGTTTGAAAAAAAAGGGCTTGATAGATGAAGAGACTAGAGACGGGTTCAACATTCCGGCGTACATGAGGAGCATGGAGGAAGTGGAGAGAGCAATGGCCAAGTGCGGTGGGTTTGAGATCCAGAGGATGGAGTACCGGAGGATCCGAGAGCACTCTGAGGAGAAGCAAGAGGAGTGCGCCCGCAACCCGGCTTCCTACGGCCGGTCCAAGGCCAACCTGGTCCGGGCCACCCTCGGGCCCATCGTCGAGGCCCACCTCGGCCGATCCCTCTCCCATGAGCTCTTCGACCGGTTCGAGAGACGGGTCTCCGCCGATCTTGGCCTCCTCGCGAAGACCTGCTTCTATGGGGTCATAGTGGTCTGTGCTATCCGGAAATGAAGATGGGTCGGGCTTGGTTTACACGGGTCACGAACTGTGGAGATGTTCATCCTTCATGGTAGGCTATAATGTCGGAATTCTAGAAAAGAAATGGCGAACAAATCTTCTCTTTTTGTAATGTTCTTTTCATAAATTTTTTCAGGGATGCAAATGTCATTTGTTTGCTCTTTTAGCTACAATCCTACACAACATTATATTCTTAATAAGTCTGGGAGATGGGAACACTTCCAGAAAATCGAGGGTGGATTTTGGTATTATCTAATACTGAATTATTTAATAAGGCGTAATCATGATATAAAAAAAAAACACCATTTATGCACATTTTATCAAAGTGACCCAAACAGTTCTCGCCTTTGAGGTCTTTTTTACATCAAAAGAAGGGGAAAAGTCATCCAAACAATCCTAAACCTGTTGCGGGTATGTGGATCATCGAATGAAGAGCAAATGATCCTATTTATAGGATTCATAGGATGGCTATTTAAAGCAGCAGATCATAAAACATAATCAATCAGGGCCAATCAAAGAGATCGAGGTCGAGGTCTCATTTAGGTTTGTGTGTGTCTCTTTGTGCTAATTGTGCATGAAAAAAGCATAGCGGAGAGTGAGATCCCAAAAAAGAAGAAGAAAAAAACGTAGGCGGAGAGAAATAGACAAGGAAAATGCCTTCAAAGCTTATAATAACGTGATAGCGAAATTATAAAATTGAGCAATGAGAGATAGACTGCGGGATTATACATAAAAGAGTGATCTACATCTACATTTTACTGCTTTAGGGATTTACGTTTCTCTTCTATTTTGTTGGAGAATCTCCAACCTCTGACATTCGTTTGAACATCTAGAACTTGCAACAAGTTCAAGATTAGATTTGCTTCCGAGAAGACAACCCTCAAATTTTCTAAATCTATAATAGGGATGATCAGTTCCAAGGTAGGTAAGTTCTAGGCAGGAACTAGAACCTACCTTGTTTTTCCGGGTGTATTTGAGAACTTGCTTTTTTTTTTTTTCCTTTTTTTCGATTTCATTTTTACAGGAAAATAATAGGAGCAACAAAATGGCTCAAAGTAAAAGATAATCAACATAAATCTCTATCCGCCAAGTATGTGGTCACATGCAACTATAAACGATGAGAAGTTCAAACATGTAGCCACGTAAAATTGTAAACAATAAAAACCTTCAAACACTAACATAAAAAATAAATTATAAACTCTGTTCCCCATTCATCAAAATAAAATTTTAAAACTCCATTCTCTATTCATCCATAAAAATATTGCTCCAAAGAATATATATATATATATATATATATATATATATATATATATATAGAGAGAGAGAGAGAGAGAGAGAGAGAGAGAGAGGGGCCACAAAAAATGGAGAAAAAACAAATAAGGCGAGGCAGATTTAAACTCAACATATAGAAATTATGTCTGTTTTACTATACCTAACAATTAGTTTCAAAATTGGTCCGGTTCCCGAGTGGGTATTCAAATGGAGAAGAAACAAGTAAGGCGAGGCAAAGTTAGACTCAACATAGAGAAATTATGTTTGTTTTACTATACCTAAGAACCAGTTTCCAAATCGATTCGGTTCTCGAGTGAGTCTTTCATTAGAATCGTGAACCGGACATGTTCAAACTGGTTTCACAAATTTGAAATCCAAAACCGGACCTGTTCACATTGGAAGCAAGAACCATATTGGTTTTTCATAAGGTCTGATCCAATTCTCGGATTTATCAGGTTAGGTTGCACACCCCTGACATGGGGCCACCACTTCTTTCGACCTTTTGGAGAAGCTTTCTGACTCTTTGGATAATTTCTTTTTTCTTTGGCTCCCTACTCGTTCCGTGGTCTAAATGCAGACAATTTGAATTAGGACAATCTTGTCATCAAAAACTTGTCCTGTGAGGGCTCTCAATTCTTCGCCCTAATGTCAAGGTCCTGTAATACTAGATTACAACAAATAACCCACATCTGCCGCAGAAAGAACGGGAGCATCTCTACTGTCTTCGGCAAAATTGCGAAGAGGATTACCGGCTTGCTTCCCTCAACGAACGACCGGACCGCACTTCTTCTAGCCCGGCAGCAACTACGAACTGAACTCGATACTCAAGCTGTTCAGTTCATGCATGCTCCAAGACAGCCTTAAATGACTCGACTTTAGTGACATCGTGCTGCATATCATGCTTCTTTTCGCTTTTTTTTTTTTCTTTGGTTCTACAAGATATGGTCCCGTTGGCCGAGCGGGGTGGGTTCGAGATCCAAAGGTTCTGGAGAATCGGAGGATCAAATAGCACTTCGAGGAGAAGCAAGAGGAGTGGCCTGAGGCCCGCCTTCCCACGGCGGTCCAAGGCCAACCTGGTTGGGGGACACACTCGGGTCGCATCGTCTCTGCCTCCCTCCGACCGTCCCCCTCCCACGAGCTCTTCAACTGTTTCCTGAGACGGGTCTCCTCCGATCGGAGTCTCCTGGCGAAAACTTGCTTCTATGGGGTCATTATGGTTTGTACCATCCGGACGTGGAAATGATTGGGCTTGGTCTTACATGATTTGTAGACCAGTTCATTGAACAAAAACTAAACAAAAAAAAAAATCAAGATATTCATAAAAATGAAATATTCAACCGAATGTGGCAGTACAATAGGACATTAAAAATTATTCCTCACTGCATATAATCTTTTAGATTTACTTTATAGAAATCACTTCTTTAATTACACGTGAAACCAAATGATATTTTGGTAATGCATTTAAATAGTACTCAAGCTTTGGAGATAAAATTTATCGCTCATGCCAATTACGAGTTAAAAACTGCATCTATCGGAAGAAAATTCAATTTTATATGTTGAAGAATAGCTTAGTAGTTAATACCTAACTACTCGACAGATATATTAGGCCGATGCATTGTCGTGTCGTGGATATCGTTCATATTTATCATGCAACGTGGCTTATAAACATACACACACAATTTTGTTTGCAATACATTAAATTAGTTTAGAATCATTTGATTAGATTAGAGAACAACCAAAGAATGAGATTCAAACCCCCACTGAACAGAAGAGAATGATGCCAAGATGAAACAGAGATCAGAAAATTGTATTAGGGTTCACGATGCTCA
This sequence comes from Psidium friedrichsthalianum, assembly GCA_019149425.1. Lineage (NCBI taxonomy): Eukaryota > Viridiplantae > Streptophyta > Magnoliopsida > Myrtales > Myrtaceae > Psidium > Psidium friedrichsthalianum. Next base: position 50,270 of record JAGVVM010019746.1, read on the forward strand.
GGAAATCTCGACAAGGTGGCTCGACAACATTTGCTCTCGCTACTACCAGGCCACCATTTTTTTTTTTTTTTTCCTTTTTCCTTTTCTAGATACGAGATTTCTCATGACAAAGCAAACACTTTAGATGGTGTAGGGGCGGGCAACGGCAAGCCGGTGATGGCGCCGCAGAGCTGGGGTTGTCGGGGAGGTTGTACTCGTCCCTGAGGGATCGCTCGGGTGAGAGGACACTGATGTACATCTCCTGGCCCAAGACCCGCCTCTCCAGCAACTCCGACCTCAAGTTCCACATGCCAGCGTTGTCGAACGTCAACATGATCGCCGCCCACGACTTGGGGAACACCTGGATCGTGTGCCTGCTGACGGCGTCGAGGAGGTTGTAGTTCTTCCTCTTCTCAGGGGTCCACCTCCCGGGCTCAATGCTGAAATCACACGAGAAAAGGAAAAATAAAAATAATGTGAGTCGACTCGTTCGATCAATATTTGAGTCGGGCTATACTTTTGGCCCGAGACGCCGCTGTCGTTGCACGGAGATGGGTGTAGGCGAAAGAGTACTCACGCGACGGCGAAGAAGGAGTAGCCATCGAGGTGCCACGACTGGATCTCTTCTCGTGGTTCTCGAAGATGATCTCAACGAAGGTCCGGAAAGTGATGTTCGCCACATTTTGGCTTCAAGGTCACCAACTTAGTTCTTGGCTCTGGTGGGGCTGTCGGGGGGAATTGTGCTCCGGTAGGAGTCAAGCTGGCTCGCAAGAAAGACGTTCTAAGCTTGTCCTGCTGCAGGGATGGCGCGTCCTTGTCTTTTATCTCTGTATTTTGCTGTCTCTGCGATTGTGCTAAGG
>JAGVVM010019747.1:0-30000 GCA_019149425.1 Psidium friedrichsthalianum
AGGCAGATTTTGGCTGTCATCTAGCCGATTATGTCCATTAATGTAAACAATTTGCTCAGCTTCTTATGATGCTAAAATCCAACTTATCAGAACAGAAGTCGTCAGTTATCAATCATTTACATTCTCTACAACATCCTCCATCATTACAACTGCTGATTGAAATACCAAACCTTGTCATAGACAATACAAAGTCCATCTTCTTCATTGAAGTCATTGGCACAATACCCAACTGAAAAAGCCAATAGCTTTGACAGCAACATCTGCAGACGATTAGAAGCATTTGACAAGTCAAATTGACTCCTCTGCTTTCGAAAGAAATCAAGCAAGAGGTTTTTGTCTCCCCGAGGCTGATCTTCCTTCTGGTTTTGGCGCTTTGATCTGTCTGTTGCACCTATTGGATAACAAGATACAACCAGCTGGAACCACTCCTCCATATCTGCATCAATAACCAAAGAAAGACTCTCATTCAATAGCACGATCAGCAGCACTAACACACGTCCAGGGTCCTTCAGTGTACCCCAGAAGAAAACGCTCATAATTGCTCAAGGACAGCATAAACTCTCAATTTCATGTTTTCTAGCATATCAATTTTATAAAATTCGTCAAATAACTAGAAAATTAAATTAATTTCCATAAACAAAATTAGACAGACTAGAGGGAGATATTGCAATTATCCATACTCACCAAAATAGTACCAACATATTTGTTCATCTAGAATTACATTCGCAAAATCAAAAGAAGATAATTAGATATTACTGCATAGGCATCATGAATACCACAAAAGGCAATTTGTTGCAATTTGAAAACTAATTCTTACCATTGTCCCATTGCCATGTGACCAGAGGTTGGGAATGACAATATTCTCTGTAACCAGCCCATAATTGTTCCCTGCACCTCATCATTCTCTAAGCTAGTGACTCCGAATCAGTGAAATTTTTTATGGCTCCAACATAATGGTTGGATAAGAATTCTCATTTATCAAAGGAAGAATCCCAAGACAGTTCATGCTGACAGTATCACCACTCATAAGCTTATTGTGAATCACTTGAATAAGGTCCTTGCCTTGTCATATTTCCATACATCATACATTGCAAAAAGGGTCACAACCAAGCAAAAGATCCCTTACGAAGGGCTCTTTATGTTTTTCACGTTCATCAGCAGTAGTGCCATAAAATTGGGACAGCTCTGTGCTCTACTTCCTCCTCCGAACCAGAGAAGCATCTGTAAAATGTCAAAATGAGAATCTGTAAACCTTCTTAGGAGGCTGTACTTCACTTTTAGCATATGCACTCAAAGTGGTAAGAATGTAGTGATGGACTGCCTCCAGGCCTATTCCAGTGCATAACATTTCAGCAGCAAGCCACGCTCGATGGGTCACCTCTTCCACTGATCCTTCAGACGGGTGGGAAACATTTTAGAAATGTTTGCGACAAAATACTCTATCAATCACGCTCTTTTTGAGATAAGCATGTCAACCAGAGAAGCAAACTTGTAACTTCCAGAAATCTGCAAAATATACGACCACATATTCATTCTACTTCTATTTCAGTTAACCAATAGCTGAATGAAAATTTCCTTCCCCCGTTAGAAAGTAGGAATCCATATATACAAGTTAGAAGTTAGAGAGACTTTAAATGAAATGATGGTCAAACAGACAGCTAGGATGCAGTATAAGTTGGTTGCTATGGCCAAGGGAGGATGTCCAAATCAAAGCGGTTCAAGAGCAGCAAGATTACAAAAATCATATATCAATTAGCTCTAGTGTTAAGACATCATATCTTACTTTACATTACTACCAGTCCAAATCATTTTCACACCATATCGGGAGTTGAAGTCACCGAGATCCACCTCCGGCCACTGATCGCTCTTCTTAAGGAGCTGCTCAAGCAGAATTTGCTCCTCATATTGACTCAGACAGAAAAATTCAATAACTATCTCTATTCCACTCACAGCACACTGATGTGATCTTACTGGCATCAACATCATGTTCTTCTAAGATGGCATACCTGATAGATTGAACCACAAGACTCTACTTGATTTCTCCCCGACAGTGAATGCCAAGATCTTGCCAAAAATGACATTTATTTTTTGCGAAGAAAAGCAGCAAAGATTTGCCAAGTTCAAATCTGGCCTTCAAATTCAGCAATTTTGTCCATCAGGCACATTATACAATGATTCCCCCATGCGGCTTTCCCAGTGAAGATACAATGCTGCTAAAACATACTTGAAACCAGTTCATGCCGTACGTTGAGTGGTCAATAAGCCAATAAAAGCCTGTCCCAGAAGACCACCAGAACAAATTTGGTGCATGTCAATCTTGTTCGCATATGCTTTCCCCATCTACATTAGATCCTCCTATTCCTGAAGCCAATGTTTTGAGCTGCATCTCTCAGCCCATTTAAAAGGGGACCCATATAAAAATAAACCAACTTCTCTAGAAGCGCCTTGAATAAACCAGGACAAGTCGAATCCTGTATAGGGAAAGAATATCCATCATTCCTTCGAGAGCCACCAAGCGCATCTGCATACAGGACATTAATTCAGAAGGGAGATTAAAGGAAGTTCAGTAAGACCATCAGCAACCAGAGCTAACTGAAAGGTACAGCAGAAAGCCTAAATTTAGGCTATTCTTCTACCTTTCAGATTTGTCTTCTGTGTTGCTGAGGGTCCTTACCTGAACATTCCTTTCTCCTTCTGATTAATGTCCCTGTATGCAGATCTGCTCTTGGTGGCTCACCTCGAAAGGATGTCGGATATCTCTCCTATCAAGGGATTCCTTGTCCTAGTATTAAGGCGCTTCCTAGAGAAGTTGGTTATATTTTATACTGGGTCCCCTTTTACATGGGCGAGAGAATGTCGGCTCACATTGGCTTCAGGAATAGGAGATCTCCTGGTTATGGGGAAAGCCATAGCGACAAGATTGAACATGACCAATCTGTTCTTGTGGTTCTTCTGGGAAGCTTTTTATGCTTATTGACACTCAACGAAGGATGAACTGGTGTCAAGTATTTTAGCAGCAATTTGTATTCTTCACATGGAAAGCCGCATGGGGAATCATTGTATAATGTGCCTGATGACATTATGCTTGAATTTGAAGCCAGATTTGTGAACTTGGCAAATCTTTGCATCTTTTCTTCCGCAAACAACTAAATGGTCCCCATTTTTGTGCAAGTACATCTTGGCACATTCCACTGTCGGGAGAAATCAAGTAGAGTCTTGGTTCATCTATCCGGTATGCCATCTTAGAAACACGTGATGCTTGATAGTGCCAGTAAGATTCACATCATGTGTGCTTGTGTGAGTGGATACTTGAAGTTATTGAATTTTTACGTGTCTGGTCAATATGAGGACAAATATCTGCTTGGCAGCTCCTTAAGAAGAGCGATCAGTGGCCGGTGTGGATCTCGGTTGACTTCAACTCCCGATATGGTGAAAATGATTTGACTGGTAGTAATGTAAGTAAGATATTGATGTCCTTAACCCTAGAGCTAATTGATATATGATTTTTGTAATCTTGCTGCTCTTGAACCGCTTTGATTTGGACATCCTCCCTTGGCCATAGCCAACTTTACTACTGCATCCTTAGCTGTCTGTTTGACCATCATTTCATTTAAAGTCTCTCTAACTTCTAACTTGTATATATGGATTTCCTACTTTCTAACGGGGGAAGGAAATTTTCGTTCAGCTATTGGTTAACTGAAATAGAAGTAGAATGAATATGTGTCGTATACTTTTGCAGATTTCTGGAAGTTACAAGTTTGCTTCTCTGGTTGACATGCTTATCTCAAAAAGAGGTGTTTGATAGAGTATTTTGTCGCAACATTTCAAATGTTTCCCACCGTCTGAAGGAACAGTGGAAGAGGTGACCCATCGAGCGTGGCTTGCTGCTGAAATGTTATGCACCTGGGAATGGCTGGAGGCATTTCCCATCACTACATTCTTACCACTTTGAGTGCATATGCTAAAAGTGAAGTACAGCCTCCTAAGGAAGGTTTACAGATTCCATTTTTGACATTTACTAGATGCTTCTCTGGTTCGAGGAGGAAGTAGAGCACAGAGCTTTCCAATTTTATGGCACTACTGCTGATGAAGTGAAAACATTAAAGAGCCCTTCGTAAGGGCTCTTTTGGCTTTGGTTGTGACCCTTTTCAATGATGATGTATGGAAATATGACAAGGCAAGGACCTTATTTCAAGTGCTTATCAATAAGCTTATGATTGGTGATACTGTCAGCATGAACTGTCTTCGGATTCTTCCTTTGATAATGAGAATTCTTATCCAACCATTATTTTGAGCCATAAAAATTCACTGATTCGGAGTCACTAGCTTAGAGAATGATGAGGTGCAGGGAACAATTATGGGCTGGTTACAGAGAATATTGTCATTCCACCTCTGGTCACATGGCAATGGGACAATGGTAGTATTAGTTTTCCAAATTTGCAACAATTGCCTTTTGTGGTTCATGATGCCTATGCAGTAATATCTAATTATCTTCTTTTTGATTTGCTGAATGTTACTTCTAGCTGAATCAACATATGTTGGTACTATTTTGGTGAGTATGGATAATGCAATATCTCCCCTCTAGTCCTGTCTAATTTTGTATGAAATTAATTTAATTTTCTAGTTATTTGACGAATTTTATAAATTGATATGCTAGAAAACATGAATTGAGAGTTATGCTGTCCTTGAGCAATTATGATCGTTTTCTTCTGGGGTACACTGAAGGACCCTGGACGTGTAGTGCTGCTGATCGTGCTATTGAATGAGCGTCTTTCTTTTGGTTATTGATGCAGATATGGAGGAGTGGTTCCAGCTGGTTGTATCTTGTTATCCAATAGGTGCAACAGACAGATCAAAGCGCCAAAACCAGAAAGGAAGATCAGCCTCGGGGAGAAACCCTCTTGCTTGATTTCTTTCGAAAGCAGAGAGTCAATATTGACTTGTCAAATGCTTCTAATCGTCTGCAGATGTTGCTGTCAAAGCTATTGTCTTTTCAGTTGGTTATTGTGCCAATGACTTCAATGAAGAAGATTGGGACTTTGTATTGTCTATGACAAGGTTTTGGATTCAATCAGCAGTTGTAATGATGGAGGATGTTGTAGAGAATGTAAATGATTTGATAACTGACGACTCTTGTTTCTGATAAGTTGATTTTAGCATCATTAAGAAGCTAGAGCAAATTGTTTTAATTAAGGACCATAATCGGCTAGACACAGCCAAATCTGCACTTCTAGCCTATTCTTCTTTCTCCAGTGTCCAACTAGCAAAGGTTGCAGATGATCAAGATCCTTCAAGAACTGAGAAATGGGAATCCATAAAAGATAGAATAACCGGGGGTGTACTTAGGATCTTTTTATGTGCTGGTCTTGCTGAGGCCATTGCAAGTTTACACTCTCGTGAGGCTGCTTCTGTTGTAGCGTTGTCACTGCTTGATAATCTTTACTTTTGGGAGTCAGTAGCGAGTGGAGTTAATGATCCTCTCCCCTTGCTAGAGAAAGAGCGTTGAGGTCGGTAGATTTATGGGGTCTGAGCAAAGGATCTATAATTTCACTTTATGCCATTTTATTCTCTCCCAAGCCGGCACCATCGTTGCAGTTTGCTGCTTACAGAATGCTTTCCAGTGAACCTGTTTTCTCACATGGCTATCGGAGAAGAAACTATGATTACCTTGGATGGCGAGCAGGATTCCAGCAACATTGATCTTTTATCAGAGCAAAATGTCCATTTGAAGGAGGAACTATCATCCATGATTGAGAAATCCCGTAAGATGTTTGAGATGGATTTGCTGGCAGAAGAACGGGTATTAATACTTGGTCGATGAGTATCTCTTTTTCATTCATATTGATCTCATGTAGTGTTAAGAGTCAGCTAACTGCATAGTCTAGGCTCTTCCATGTTTGAACAGACTGGTGTGGTCTTGAAGTGCCTTTTCATTCAATGTCTCTTTTGCAGTGCACATACTTCTTGCTTGGTCCTTGTTGCTATCACATATATGGTCTTTACCATCTTCATCTGCAAGAGAGAGATTGGTTCAATATATACATGATTCTGTCGATCCAGTTATTATTGACTGCCTATTCCGCATATTTTGGATGTAGCAGCACCATCTAATCAGAAAAAGAAAGATACAGAGTTTCCTGCTGGGGTATATGAGGCTGCAAAAGAGGCTATCGCCAGAGGTCGTTTGTTGTCTTCAGTGGAATCTCTTTGGCCTATTGAGCCACTGACAATGGCGTCACTTGCTGCAGCAATTTTCGGATTGATGCTGCGTCTTCTTCCTGCCTACGTGCGAGAGTGGTTTGGATATCTGCGTGACCGGTCAACAATAGAATATTTCACAAAAACATGGTGCAGCCCTCCCTTGATCTCAATGAGTTATCCCAGGTGTGTGTAATTTGATTAAAGATGATGTCAGGTATTTTCTGTTGAAGGACTTTATGAAATTCGTCAGGTTCTGGATGAGAATATTACTATTATAAGTGACCATGCAGTTGTATGTTCAAGAGAGTTTGATCATGGCAAACTTTCTTTAATGTATGATTAGTTTGATGAGTGACTGCTTCCTTGAAATTGCCTGATGCATCAATACTTGTTGGCAGATCAAGAAAGCCAGCTTTATAGATGAAAACTTTTCAATTCGGGTAAGCAAAGCAGCAAATGAGGTTGTTGCTACCTATACAAAGGAAGAGACTGGATTTGACCTCGTCATTCGTCTTCCTGCGTCATACCCATTACAGCAAGTTGATGTCGACTGTCCAAGGAGTAAGGGTATTAGTGAAGATAAGCAGAGGAAGTGTTATTGTCCATGATGTCATTCGTACGCAATCAGGTAAATGCTTTATATGAGTTTTTAGCTCATTGTATATTTTTATATGCTTTTTGGAATCTGAGGTTCGGGAATCTTAAGCAGGATCCTTTTATGTGATTGACAAGTTCGGGTGCTGTATTTTAGGAGGTCAAAATGATCTCCCCCCTAGCCTTTTTTATGTACAGAAAATATATGCGGGAGTGCGCTATAGGATGTGATGATTCAGCAGTAGTAATATTAGTTATTAAGGCCTCAATGGACCTGGACCTGGGCACGTGCGCAGGGGTCCCTGGGCCTGGCCTCGATGGACCCGGTCTTGGCGTCGGGGTTCGAGACCTGGCCTGGATAGACTGGGCACCGGCACCAGCACTGATGTCCTGGGCCCAGTCTCTATGGACCTGGGCTTGTTGCCAGGGGAGATGGGCACGGTCACTAGGTTCTCGGGCCCGGCTTCTGTGGACTTGGGACTGATGCCTGTGCTCGTGCCTGGGACCTGGGCGTGGGACCCAATGCCCGTGCCCGATTCCTTGGTTGCCCATGCGCGAGTCATTAGCACCCGGATAGTTTGTCTATTTAGGACAATCAAATCAGATTTACTATGGAAAATAGTTTCCAATTCTTTTCAAGTTTCGGCCGAACACCAAAAATAGTCATTTTCCTTGAAAATGACTTGTTGGAGAACACCTTTCAGAATTGTCATATTTTGTGAAATAAATGGAGCCTAAAAGTTTCTATACCTTCTGCTCCTCCATATTCTCCTAATTTAGGAGAAATGAGTGGCTGATATTTATTAGCTGATGGAAGGATATTTTGAAAGTTATTACTATTGTTATGTCATGCAGAATGGACTTTAGCTGAAGCTATTCGAATATGGAACGGAATATCGACAAGAAATTTGAAGGTGTTGAAGATATGCCCTATCTGCTACAGCATTATCCACACAGAGAACCATAGCCTTCCAAGCAAGGCTTGCAAAGTCTGCAAACATAAATTCCACAGTAAATGCATTTTCAAGTGGTTCAATACCTCACAAAAGTCAAATTGCCCTCTATGTCAATCTACTTTCCTATGAGAGATTAGAAATGCAACATGGATTTGAATTTATTTATGGCTGCCCACCATGTGGATTGGTGATGATGATCTGCTACTGTATGGTGCACACCTTCTGGAGGTCATTGAGTTGGGAATTCATGGGCTGAGCAAGTATCGAAATTCTCTCTGTGCAGCAGGGTGGATATCTAAATTCCTAGTAGGGTTGTGTGATGGTTAACATGCAAAGTTGCAGGTGCGCTCTCCCTCTCTTTCAAACGTGCGTGCCCATACACAGAGCCATCGCAAATTTACCCTCTCTTTCGTTTCTGAGAAGAGCTTTTCATGGCGATGGCAATGGAAGCTTAGATTAGAAATGCAGCAAAGTTGTATCTTCAGATGATTTCATGAAGGCCTTTGTGAATGAGAAGAATGCCTCCCATCCAGGTTTCTGTATCTGCTAGGTTCAGTCCCTCGTAGCTTCTTTTCAGACCCGACCATGTACGTTAGATATGAGAGCACTTTTTTGACATTCAACTTGTACATATCTGATATGCTCATAGCGAGAAAGTATGTGGTCATTCAGGGTAAGCATGATTTTTTTTTTTTTTTAGCTTTCTGAGATTATGAAAACGTCGTAGAGCACTCGACACATCTGCTAGAAACAGCGATTCAAGTGATCCCCATAATGTGTATTGGTTTATCATATTTAGTTTTTTTGTTTACCAGTGTAATAAAGATTCTAGTTTGCTCCCGTGAAATGGGTACTTTGCACCATTTGAGTTATTATTTTGGGTTGGCTAATACGATAATTTCTGTGGTGGAGAAAGTAGTGATGTACGGAAGAAGATATAGTTTCTTTTTCATGGTGCGCTTATCCGCACGTAAACAGTGCACATAGTAAAGGCAAAAGCAGAGGAAAGTAAAGAAATCAGAAGAAATGTGAGAGAACAGAAAGTCGAACCCGCTCGATCAAAGGCTACCACCATAACGGAGGCGGCATTCCAAGTTCATGTGAATTACTCTTACGAATTTGGATTGTGACCTAGATTTACTCGAGTGTTATTTCGACAATTGCGTGAAATTTAGAATTGCATTAGGAAATTGTAAAAAAAAAAAAATAAGTGGAAGTAGAAAACGGGGGAAAAGAAAAAGCTCCGCTAAAATTGTGCATTTTCATGTTTTTTTTTTTCGTTTTCGGAAAGGTGTCAGGATTCCAAAAGTCCAATCTCTTTTGTGAACTAAAAGTAGGTTTTATGCAACTTGGCTTGGCTCCAAGGGGAAAAAAGAACAAAAAACAGGCACAAAGGATGCCTGGGGAAGCTTGAATTTTTGGTAAGCTTGATTTTTTCCCTTCTTCCGCCCATGGGCACCGGCGTCGAGGCTTCACTATCGAAGGCTCATGAAACATCCTGAAAGTCCAATGAACGGTTTAAACTGAGGTCTTCCAAAGAAGTTTACATGCGGTTGATGAATTGGAACGGGTGGCGGCCTCAAGTTTTTGAGCCGTAAATCCGCCTCCTTAACTACGCCGATCGTGGAGATAATGTTTTCAATGTTTTAATGATCTTTTTGTATATCATTCTTGTGTATCTTAATTTTTTGTCAACTCAAAATGGTGAGGGTTTAATGCCTTATAAATGGGTACAATTCAACTCTAAATGAGTTCAGTTTTTATTAATTTTAGATGTCCTATATGCCAAATCTGACTTTTTTGAAAATTACCTGCTTCAACGCCGACCATGTCACATAGAAGCCGATGTCCACATCATCGATTACTGGCCAAAGAAGAATTAGATTGATAGACCGTTAAAAAGAGTTGAGACTAAATTGGGAGTGGTTATAATAAGTTTGACACTTTTTAATCAATTATCCCAATTAGACAAACGTCATGGCATTTCCTCTTCACAATTATTTGAAGTTGGCTTTGGCTGGGGGGTCCACTTGTCACATCCCCTTTTTTTTTTTTTTTTAAAATCAAAGCAAGCAATTTAATTCAAGAGAGCTTCACGGTACAATTTTGATAGGAGCAGGCAACTAAAGATATGAGATGGTCTCGAGATTCATGAGAATCATAACAAAGAACACATCAGAAGTCACTGCAAATTCCACTTCTCTTGGGTCGTCTCCTTGGCAAAATTACGGGAAAATCAAATAAATCTAACGCAAAGAGACTTGTGGGAGCCCTAGTTCCTCAACAAGTTCAGGAATTGGAGATGGAAAATCTCCTCTTCCCTTTCTCTCTTTTATACTCCTTTTTCTTTTGGGTTAATATCACGAAAACTCCGATTGGTACACTTATGACAAAATTTTATCCCAAATGACCTTTTTTTTAATCACAAATAACCACAAACCAGTGCACTTTAAGATAATTTTTTACCCCCAAATTAATTTTTTGACCCATCAAAAATCTCAAAACTAGCATATCCGTGACGGATTTACCCTCCATTAGTTTTTTGTTAAATTTGGTTAATAATATGAAAATCTGAAATCGGTTCACTTGTGACAAAAGGATGGTAAAAAATATCAAAATGGTACACACCGTCAACTATCACGTTTTATCTTATAACTTCGCAATTTGACGGTAAAATTTAACAAAAAATAACAGAAGGTAAATCTGTCATATATGTACTATTTGAGGTTATTCATAGTAGAAAAAAAAATAGTTTGTGGTAAATTATCACAAATGTATCATTTTGAGGTTTTTCGTGGTATTAAGCCTTTCTTTTTTCATATCTTTAATTGGAATCCCTGTGCAAATTAGTCATCCCAACGTATGATTGAATAATACAATCCCTTGGAAGTTAGCGACCGTGTTATGCCGTCGTGAATTGGTACACATGCACAATGTTCATTAAGTTTAAGTTAAATGTTAAATATTTATGAAGTATTCTACAGGTAAATCCTATGGCCCTCAAATTTCTCAAAATTGTAGTAGATTACCTCACCCCACGTTGCAAATTTTTCAGTTTGCCCCTATAAATTTGGAAATCGCCGCCGAAACTGGTTGCGACATATATCCCCTGGCATCGGCTTTCCGACTACAATTTTGTTACTGGACCTACGACCGAGTCCAACTGTTGACTGAATTTTTTGCTGATTAAGGTCATTACATTAAAAAAAAAAAATTATTAAGGAGTCAGTGGCAAATGGCGCATCATATAAATTTCCCAAACATGATTTTAATTATCACTCCCTATTTTTTTTTTCTCGCATGGAGGAGCGATGATGTGTGGCCAATTTGCCCTGCCACAACACTCCCCACGCACATGGTCGGACCTGGCGAGGAAAAAATTGGTCGAAGGTTCTCTGAGAGAAAAAAGCTGCTCTCCGGCTTGCTCTGCCGGTGGAGCAGTATGTCCGGACGCTGGCGGCAGTAACCCACAGTTAGTTGGACAACAAGAGTTTGGTCTCTACATGAAAAAGAGAACGAAATGCAGAAGGTGAAATGGAACACACGGATCGGAGGAGGGATGATGTCGTGGCAAGGGGGCAGAGTTGCGATGCAACTACGCGGCTCGCTCCGCCACAATGCCCTCAACCTGTCTTACGAAAAAAGGAACGGACGGCCAGAAACTGGATGAGCCTTTGTGTTGAATACTCGCGGAACTCGGCACACACGGACGGCGGCAGGGAACCCCCGCATCTACTGAATTAGCACAAAATCGGCAACCAAGTAAGGCGTGCCAGACCACGAAGTCCCCAACCCTCGGGCACGATGACCCGGTCTCGGAAGGCCACCCGTGATCATCCTGCGGCTTGAACTCCGAACTTCCGGTCCATCCGGCTCACGCCGACCTCGGTGGCGACCCGTGAGCGCCGCACATTGTCACGGGCATTGCGGAGGCCCGTTGGTATCGCCACTCCAAGTCTCTGCCGACTGTTCACGTAGCTTCGAGAGACCGCTGTCCCCGTTGCCGGCACGGGAAGGGCCCAGGCCTACTAGCATCGCCACCAGAACCCGTTCACTTGAGGTTTCACCGCGCTTGGGAGGCGCGGGTTGTAGATCTATGCGAATCCGGCGAAGTTGACCGAGCCCATATCTGTCACTGAAGTCAGACCCGACCGGAAGTACATCGACAACACGATAGAGCGCCCGGAGAGCGCACAGGAGAGAGTCTCAACAATGCCGCCCAAGCTACTTAGTGCAGTACTATACACTGGTATCAGACTGAGGGCTCCCAAAGCACAACAACTAATTAAAGTAATTATTCGCACGAGTAACACCACCCCAAAAGAAATTTAGCGATGATCCGCAGCACAAATAGGGTCGTGATTACTTTAACAAATGCATACAACACGATCTTACGTAACACGATGCTAAACATAACGCAAATAAATTAGCGGAACAAAAAGCAACTGTCAAGATTCATCGCTTCCTCGAAACGTTGCGGATCATGGGGAGCAGATTCATCCTCGCACCTGATCCAGACAAAAGCTCTTGTGAGATTGGTGGCCAAATGTGACGACACAACCCTTCAAATCAAACTTCTTTTTGGTAAGACAAGACTCTACAACGTACACCATTTACAAGTCCCCGGTGCTAACTAAATGAAAGTCAATAAAATACTGAGAAAATTATCAATTCAGTCCTAAACCTATTATAATTATGCCATTTCAGTCCAACTTTTTTTTTGGACCAAGTCAGTCCTAAACCTTTGTAATTGTTTCATTTTAGTCCATCCGGTGAGTTTTGGCCGGTCGACGCTGATGTGATGCCGGATGGCCAGCGATAGAATATTTTAATAAATTTTTGATTATTTTCATTTTATTTTAATTTTTATTTTCCTCCAGCCATCCCCTCCCTCAGCCGCTCACCGACACGAAAGGCACGGCCTACGAGGCCGAGCCTCCCCGGCCATGGCGGGGCTCGGCTTCGCCTTCGCCGGCTTGCCTCGCCCAGCGACGGCGAGGCTCGAGGCAAGCGGTGACGAAGGCGAGGTCGATACGAGGGCGAGGCAAGGCGAGGCAGGCGAGGCGAGGCGAGGCGATTGGCTTCGAGGTCGAGGTGAGGCTCGACGGCGAGGCTCGAGGCGAGGCTGGCGATGGCAGGGTTCGACCTCGCCTTCACCGTCTCGCCTCGAGCCTCGTACGAGCCCTGGCTGGGGGGGCTCGGCCTCACCGGCTGTGCCTCCGGCCGACGAGCGCTGAGGGAGGGGATGTTGTGGAGGAATAAAAATAAAATAAAAATAAAAATAAAAATAAAAAAAATTAAAAATAAAAATAAAAAATTCAAAAAATTATTAAAATATTCTATCCGGCCGGCCGGCGTCCACGTCAGCGCCAACCAGCCAAAACTTACGGATGGACTAAAATGGAACAATTACAAAAGGTTTATGACAGACTGGCAAAAAAAAAAAAAGTTTAGGACTGAAATGGCACAATTACAATAGGTTTAGGACTGAATTGTAATTTTCCATAAAATACTTAATTACGCTTCAAACAGCCTGCGCATATTAATTATGACTTTGTTAGCATCCTTGATTATGAAATCTATATTTATAGCTTACCTCCTAACACGGTTTTTGGCTAAACTATACAACTACCGTCCACGTGAATACGTTAGGTAACCTGGAAACACCCCATAGAACGGTTAAGACATTGGCTTGTGCATGTGGTGCTGGCACAGAACAATTTGCACGGGGCTTGTGAGATTTTAATGAGTGATTTTCGGTTCATGAGCCTCTCCCGGACGCTCCAATCGATTGCGCTAACTGTGAGCTTTGATTAAGTTGAATTGCATTAATTGTACGTAAAGACTATCATCAAGAACATCTGGTATGTATGCATGGCGAAATGGCCGAAGTCGATTCCAAACAGGACATAAGTTACTTTACCGTCTTACGCAAAAGCAATGAGCATACATAATATAGGGAAAATTACAAAAAACCATCTTGAGGTTGGCACTCACACATATGAAAAAATCATATTCCCTTTTAAAAGTTTTCATTTTGCATCTCCTCCAAACTAAAAAGTTACATTTACCCTTGAACCCTACGCCCATCTCTCTACCCTACGCTCGCCTCACAACTCTCTCTCTCCCTCCCTCCCTCCAATCGCCGCCCGACCTGCATGCCTCCGGTGGTCTTTACCACCGAACCCCTCGGTCCAACAGCCTGCCCTCTCCCTGTTAGGAATGCGAATCTTTGAAGAGAAAAAAAAAAAAGCCGGAGAAGAAGAAGAAGAAGACAAGCGAATTTTTATGTGGAAAAACCCTTCTAAATCAGAAAGGGAAGAAAATCACGGTATTGCACTAGGCAATCTCTACACTAGTTCTAGGGCATACAAAAGATATTGCCCCAATATATAGCAGAATTCTAGGGCATACATATAGTTCTGATTTAAATTACAAGTATGTCATGTAAAAGGCCTCGTACTTAATAATTACAACTATGCCATTTAAAAGCTCTGCACTTAATATTGCTTTTCTTTTCTCTATCAGACTCCACAAATCCATGAATCTCCCACTTGGAGGCTGATCTTCAAAATAACAATAATCTTTCATAGTCTTCACTCCTCATTCTAATCAAAATTGTCCTAATGCGGTGGCCCCTCTCATCACTATATCTATGGTTGCCAACTAAGGCAATGCACAACCTTAGTTTCTCAATGGCGACAGCCTTTGTTAACATATTTACTGGATTTTCTACACTAAGAATCTTCTTAAATGACAATATCCCATCATCTATCAGCTCACGAAGACGTGGGTACGACGTGAAAGAAATTGTCAAGAGAAATATCTAATAATAGTTTAATGTATGGGGAAAGAAAATCCATAATTGGTGAATGAAGTGCAGGATTGATCTAATTTTTGGATAACTAGGGACAAAAGCAACGATAAAAGTTCATATGTATTTTGAAAATAAGATATTGCGAATACTAAAAATTTAACCCATTCTGGTTGATCACTCAATTTTCGATTAAGTAACGATGAAAATTTCATGTTGATGACTAATGACAAAAGCATGTACGCTATTAACGAGACTTGAGTAACAGTTGATTTGAGCTCAAGCATAGCTCAAGCTGAAACCTAGTTATAAAAGCGAGTTAATTAATTTCTATAAGCAACGACGTTCAATTAATCCACAGAATAGATTTTCTTTAGTTGTCAATTGACTCTTAAATCGAGACGAATTAACCTAGGTTAATCTTGTCCGTTGACGCAGCTCGGTCACACGATGCCGTTGCGAATAATTAGCGCCTTGATTATACTAGAGTTTGCTAAGTATCGTATGATCATCTATAAATTTGACCTTACTACAATTTAATCGAGTTAGAATAGAATCTAAGAGACTGTTACTGGCATCATCAGACATGGTTTTGTCTTTGGAGAAGTTGGACGCATCAAGAAATTGGGTTCGAAGGGTGCAAGATGTGGCTCCTTTTGCGGAATATTGGAGTTATTGAAGGGTCAGCTGGTGGGCTTCATGTCCAGATGGTTAGATATCTCCACTACATAGTGGGCCTAAAAAACTAGGGTTTGTCCACGTGCAAGTAATCAAAATCGGATATGATGCATCATGAACAGGAAATTATGGTATCCAGTTTAGTTCGACTCAGAAGTGACTTCTTAAAAATGTAATTCCTCGTGAACACCTAATCTAAACGTCGACCGTATAAGTTTTAAGTGGATTGAAGACGTGATGTTAGTCTTGTTCCTAAAAGACAAGTCGACATACCTACTGACCCTAGAGCAAATAGGGGTGAGTATAGTTACAGGGTAGAATTGAAAATCAGAGAATATAACTGATGGGATCCGGTTCGGTTTCAGGTTTCAAATGCAAGGTAGTATCCGATTTCCAAAAATTCAACTTGATTTTCCTTTGTTTTTGGTGAGTTGTCGGGTAATAGAAATTTGGAATCGCTTTTCTATTAAATATATATTTTACTCACTATTGAAACTCACTTTTTCGAAAACAAATTTACACGTTAACCCTTGAACTTCATTGATAGAACAAGCAATTTCACATCCATAAGTCTAGCATCTAAAGCAACGTTATAATTTTTGCAACGCCATATAATAAACATGTCATCATTGGTATGCTGGCGAAACTAATGAAACCCATTTGTTTCACCTACGAGTTCCTAATTTAGTTGTTATACTTCTAGTCTTCTACTAAGATCCACGTTTAGTGGCTTAACATAGCAAAAGACTCGTTCAATGATATCATTGATATTACTAAGGATCTCTATGTTCATTTTATTTTCTCAATGAACAATCGAATGGTGTCCATATTAACTTTCGCACACTGCTAGCATTTTAATTGCACACTCTTTCACGCTACTTTGTTACATTTGAGATTTTACTTCTGGAGTGTTGCTTATTAGAAAGTCCAGCTCAAAAGTTTAAGCTGATAGGTGGAGAAAGACCATATAAATATAAGGAGTATATAAGAATCGTTGTCAAGTGATATGAGACAACAACTTCAACAACTCCTCTCATGTACAAGCTGGATTATGAGCAGCACGTGGAATTTGGCTAATGGGGATTGGGCGTACATACACTGACAACATTGGCTCTAATACCATAATAGAAATTCCAATTCAAAAGTTTAAGCTAATAGGTGAATGGAGATCACATGAATATAAAGAGCATATATGACCCATTATCAAGCGATATGTGACAACAACTTCAACACTCCTAATAGTATAAACTGTTAGAACACACTGCAATGGGCCTGAAGTCATATCCAGGGCTTAGCGCTTAGGGTTTAAGGTTTAGGGATTTACGGTTTTATGGTACCCTATGAAGCTATATTGTTTCATAGGATTGGCTTTAGGCTTTTCTCGAGCAGTTTTGCTATGCTAATAATATTTTGACCAAGCCTGGCTAAGAAAGAGTTACATGGCGTAAAACAAAATAAAATAGAACGGGGCATACTATATTTCATTTTTCAGCCTTAACGAGAAATAATAAATAAAAAGAAAAAGGAAGGCCATTTAATTTCGACAAAATACCCACACCCAAGTTCCATAACCTTGGGTCTGCTATCTCGATTATGGTTTTCCTACTCCTGTAGGGAAATGTCCTTTCCTTTTTGGCCGGTTGTGGGCGAGGAGGGATTCGAACCCCCGACACCATGGTTTGTGACCACATGCTTTAATCCTCTAAGCTACATGCCTCGACTCATCTCCGCTGGATTTGTTCCTAGAATACCCTAAAAAAAAGGAACCTTTCCTCTCCTCAATTATTTCAATTAAGAAGATGTGAAAGCGCCTTTCTCTCTATAATAAGGGTACTTTTCGAGGTGTGAGGTGGGAGAGAATGAACTTCAGAATTGGGGTTTTGAATAAAAAGACCATTTCCTTTATTACTAGTTTTTCATAATTTTTCAAAAAGAGACGCAGCTATGTCGAAGAAACAATTATCTCACTTGCAAACATATTTGGGCGGGATTAAATATATGACAAGGTTACTTGATACTGTAATTCTCGTTAATCAATAAGAAGAATATACGGCTCTTCTAGAATGTATCACATTAGGAATTTCAACAATTTGTTTAATCGATACAAATTGCGACTCGAATCTTGTATATATTTCGATTCCAGCAAATGATTATGCTCTAGCTTTAATCCGATTAATTCTTAACCAATCAGCATTTGCAATCTGTAAGGGTCGTTTTAGCCGTATACAAAATTCTTGATTAATAATAGGATAAATTAATTATTTTTTGAACTCCATAGATTTTCGGAATCAGTTACTACTCTTGAATCGCATAAAAGAGATCCAAATTAGTAGGGATTTTATGTGATTAGTTCGTATCGCAAATAAAAAAAAAACTAAGCAAGTTGAAAAAGAGATGGTTGAATCAAAATAATTCCCTTCAAGGTTTTATTTTTTTTCAGAGGGCAATATGAATGTTTTATCATGGTACACCAACACACTATGTGTTACACGAACTCAAGAACACAACGAAAGAGCAGACTTTCTTGCCATCTAAGTCGCCACTTTGCGGGCGCGTAGTCATTTGAATTGCTTGAGATGATGGCATGATTTTTTGTTTTCCTCTTTGTTTGGGCCAGTCACTGTCACGTTTATTATTTGAACATTTTCTTTTTGCAATTTTCGGTCAAGACATGAGTGATTAATTAAAGTTAGCAGGCCAACCACTCTTGTGCCGTCGCCCACATGCAGCCCTCTAGAGAACTCTGGCATGACATCCTTCTTTGTCTTAATCAAATAGAAAGTATCAGCTTGGTCTACAGTTCAAGAGCAAATACATGTCCTACCCAACTTCTTGGTCGGCTAAAATTATAATCAATTTGCAAGGAAGAGCTCGAAATTAGGTCAGATTCAGATAGATTGGATGTGATTCAGTGACCAGACCTGAAGATTAGACTCCATTGACTTATATCTTAGCAAATCAAATTGCCTTTGTACTCTCTATAGTCGAGTTATTCAGATAAAAAGAAAAAAAAACCGGTCAAATTGTTAATGTATATCAAACTAAACCGAGGGCATTGGTTGCCCAAAATTTGAATATGCGTGTCTTAGAAGAGATTTTATCATACACTTTAAGTAAATATGGTACAACGATACCATTGGTTCGAGATTTATGATGCGTTTATTTGGGGAAAAACTCAATGAAAAGAGAAAATGATTCAGGTTATTTTCCTTTACTTGGTAATATGGAACGAAAAAGTTTTCTAGTACTTGGATCTCATTTAGAAAGTGATTTCAATCCCATAACTTTATCTAAGGAAAAAAATTCAAAATTCAAAGGAGCTTTTTTATTTTTCTTCTTCTCTGCTAGTCGTTAAAGCTCGACGATTGCCGGCAACAGGGGGCACATGAAGTCAAACATCAAAGGGATCTAGCGAGCTCAAGCTCGTCGGATATGGAGAGGCTCAGCCTCGTGCTGCTGATCGCCGACCATCGTCGAGGGCCGGCGATTGGCCAAGAAAGGGAAAAAAGTAAAACATAAGACAAAAATAAAGTTAAGGTTTTCAATACACTTATTCAGCGCAGAGGATAATGACGTGGACGAGGAGGATGATGAATTGGCTGAGGTCACATGGTTGGTCCCACCCACGTGGGCCCACTTACCCACATCGGTGATGCCGTACCCCCATGTGCACTTGGCGTCTGTCCTTCCCCGAATCCTCACTCCACCACATAACCATTCCTACTAAATTTCCTTATTTAGTACAAACATAGGAAAAATCGTTTAATTGCCCATGATGTCGCTATCTGCTGATCTCTCTCGCCTCTTCTTATTCGCCCCTCACCCATTTTCCCTATCTCCAAAATAAAAAATAAAAAATAAAAAATAAAAAAAAAAAAAAAATCAAAGGAAGAAAACATATTTTAAAAAGTAGCTTAAAATATAATCTCCCAATTGCCTACCTGATATGACTAGAGTTGTTAACAATTCATCGAACGCCGGCTAGACATTATTAGATTGAATTATCTCGTGCAGGTGGAAATCAAGTCACCATCAAATCACGCAATTTCAAATGTCGGAGAAGGTCATGTGAAGTCGAAATGAGGCGGCACGGCGCCGTCTCATTGGCCAAGGGAAATAAGTCTCGTTAAGTCATAGGACGTAATGTATTATCTTAGTAAACTTGCCCTCAGTGAGGAGCTCGCGCGTCAACGTGTGGTGACATCTAACCTGACCGTGAGACGGAACCCATACATACTCCCTCCCCAAGCTCCACCAGCTCAAGCTCCGGCTGGAATTCTCACGTTGCTTTTCCTTTCTTCGAATAGCATGAGATTTCCAGACTTCTCCGCTATATTTCATTACCATAAATGATGTATGCAGAAGCTCCATGGTAGCCTGCGTCTAACCAAGAAACTTTCTCATGCTCCATCCACGCAAGGAGGCTCCCGCTTCGTCTTCTCCTCCTCCTCCTTCTTCGGCCGGGTGAGCGACTGACGGCCGAAGCACTTGCTGATTCTCAGAAGACTTGGGGGAGGAGGAGGAGAACCCGCCCATTTGCAGTTAACTTGTGTTCGCAGCAGCAAATGAAGAAGCTCAAGAACGTGGAGGAAGAAGAAGGCCACGAAGACGAAGTCCACGACCGACCCGACCCCTTCGATGGCCTTACCGAAGAGATCATCCACCTCATCCTCGACCACCTCGGCGACGACGACCCTCTTGCCCGCAAGTCCTTCTCCCTCGCCTGCAAGTCCTTCCTCTCCGCCGAGTCCCGCCACCGCAGGTCCCTCAGGCCCCTCTCCTCCGACCTCTTCCCTTCGATCCCTCGCCGTTACCCCTACATCTCGCGGCTCGATCTCTCGCTCTGCCCTCGCGTTGACGACGGGATGCTGACCTCGCTCTCGCGCTCCTGGCACTCCACCCTCAGATCCGTGGATCTCTCCCGGTCCAGGTTCTTCAGCCACGTGGGGCTGTCGAGCCTGGCCGCGAATTGCGCCGGACTGTCGAGATCGACGTCTCGAACGCGACGGAGCTGACGGACGCGGCGGCCGCGGCTATCGCCGAGGCCAAGAACCTGGAGAGGCTGAGGATGGGGAGGTGCAAGCTGATCACGGACTTGGGGGTCGGGTGCATCGCCGTCGGGTGCAGGAAGCTGACCTTGCTCTGCTTGAAGTGGTGCTTGCGGGTGAGCGATCTGGGAGTTGCGTTGATTGCCAAGAAGTGCGCGGACATCCGGAGTTTGGATCTGTCTTACTTGCCGGTAAATGCCTCTTCTCCGCAGCTGACAATGTGAAGGATGTTCTTCTTTTAATACCTTCATGTCCTGCCTGAGGGGTATTCAATTTTTGGCTACATTGCTCTGATAACACCGGCATATAGACTGGTAACATTTCCAATTTTGGCGACTAATCATGTAGACATTTGTATGGAGATGGAGCCCGCTTGTGGATTATTTTTCTTCTACCGTCTTGCAGTTTGTAGAAGTTCAATTGAACATCTGTAGAGCCGGCTTCTTCATTGGTCGATTGACTAGTTGGAAGAACCGTTGGTTATCGAACTGTAGCAAGAGCTTCCACGATGGACCTGGATTGACTGTGTTTGCAGGTTCATTTGGCGTGTACTACTACTTAATTGCATTGCTTATAGCTGTTTCATCTTAGCCTTGCCAAATTTGGCCGTAGGTGTGTTAGCTGTTAATCTAGTGGTGGTTGTTCTTTGGATTCAACTTTTACTGAAATGGATTGTTGGGTCCGCTCTTAACATATTTCTTTCTTCTTGGGGAATTAGATCACAGAGAAGTCTCTCCAGCCTGTCTTGAAACTGCGAAATCTTGAAGAGTTGATTCTCGAAGGATGTCCTGTTGTACACGATGATGGACTTGCCACCCTCAAAGAGAGTGGCCTATCACTGAAGGTATGCTTGTAGTTCCTGAAGTTTGTACAAATTGCTTTGTTCCGAAACTTTGCTCTGAAGAATGCTATATCTATCCATGTGGGTTCAAAGTTGTCTCTAATCACGTTAGCGCAAAGAACTATGTGAATAGTTGGACAGCTGAAGCATAAAACAATCCAACTAACTATTCTTGAAAATTGGCATTTGCACAGGTACTTAATCTGTCAAACTGCCAGAATGTGAATCATGTTGGCTTGTCTTCCTTGACGAGTGAAGCTCAGTGTCTGCAGCAGCTTATCTTATCCTATGGTTCTCCTGTAAGTTCTGAGCGCCGTATGGTTACCATGTTCTATTTGACATGCTTCCTTTTGGTTCATACTTCTTGCTGGTTCAGGTGACTGCTGACCTGGGAAAGAGTCTGCACAAGTTTTCAGGTTTGCAAGTGCTTCGACTAGATGGCTGTATGGTTACATGTCCTGGGATGAAAGCAATGGTGAACTGGAGCGCACGCCTGAAGGAGCTAGGCTTAAGCAAGTGCTTGGGAGTAACAGACGATTGTCTCTCCTTCCTTGTGCAGACACAAAAAGAACTGAGGAAGCTAGACATCACGTGCTGCCGGAAGATAACATATGCCTCAATAAATAGCATAACAAATTCGTGCTCCTTCCTCTGCTCTCTCAGGATGGAATTATGTACCCTGGTATCAAGAGATGCATATCTCTTGATCGGTTGGCGTTGTCAAAATTTGGAGGAACTTGATCTTACAGATAATGACATTGATGACGAAGGTTTTCTACTGGACTAGATTCCTTCTGTGCAAATTTAACTCAGTCAGTGCAAAAGCCTGATTCCTGATTCTTGCAGTGCTAATGTCCATATCAAGATGCTCCAAACTTAGGATTTTAAAACTGGGGTTTGCTCGAAGATCACTGATGATGGACTTAAACATATTGGAAGACACTGCTTTAATCTTATAGAGCTTGATTTATACAGGTTTGTATATTATGTGAGCAATTGATGATTTTATACTTGCTAGTATGAGCTGAAATGCAGACGTGGGTGCTTTGTCATTCACTCGCATTGATTCATTGCTATTCACTTGCTTCAATATATCACCTCTACTATGAAATTGATAGGGAGAAAATAATCATGATATATAACTGGAAAAGCTGGATCTCAAAGAGAGAAAACATAGTGAGACGTCGTGAAATTTCTTTCCTTAACTTCGTATGTTGTGAAAAATAAATTCCATTGTGCTCATGTTGCACCTGCCAAACTATGAGTACGAAAGTACAAAAATCATACATTTTCCTTTATAATGACTTTGTAACTCTGTTTGTTGTGTTAAGGAGAACTTATGAACTCGTGATACTCATAATTTGAGCTTAACAGACACAAACTATAATTTGAACTTAGCAAACAGCTAGAATTTTTCTTTCTAGGAGAGCTTTTTTCTGTAATAATGCTGTGTCATTTTCAGGATTTATATACTCATCAAATTTTCTTTATTAGGTCTATGGGAGTAACTGATGCTGGCATTGCCGAAATTGCATTTGGTTGTCCAGCACTTGAAATGATTAACATGGCTTACAATGAAAATGTCACAGACGTTGCAATGATATCATGTCTAAATGTCCGAGGCTAAAAGCTGTCGAAATTCGAGGATGTCGTTATGTCTCATCAATTGGTCTGTCAGCTATTGCTAGAGGATGCAGGCGTCTTACCCTCCTCGACATGAAGAAGTGTCACAATATCAATGACAATGGAATGCTTTCCTGGCCCAATTTTCCCCAAATCTCAGACAGGTACTCATTCTTCTTTTTTTTTCCTCTTATTTGAAAAGCAGCCAATGTTGATGCCTGTGGTGTACTGATAGGATTCACTGATCTTATCATTTCACAGATAAATTTGTCATACTGCTCGGTCACCAATGTAGGGCTCCTAGCACTGGCCAGCATCAATTGCCTGCAGAACATGACTATCTTGCATGTGGCAGGATTGACACAAAGCGGTCTTGCAGCTGCTCTGCTTGCTTGTAGATGTTTAATGAAAGTCAAGCTTCATGCGTCCTTTAAATCCTTATTTCCCGAGTCTCTTATCAGTTACATTGAAGCCCGTGGATGTGTCTTTCAGTGGAGAGACAAAGCGTGTCAGGTATCGTTTCCCCACTTCTATTATCGGCTGTCTCATGGTTTATCAACTTTTATATGACTCATTGTTTACACATGTCACTGTCCCTTGCAAAGAGCGATGCCAGAGCCTCTCGCTTCCTCTCTGGTTCCTCTCTCTGAATGTGCTTAGTTAGCCAGGAAGATGAAGCCAGTAATGGAACCAGGACAAGATTATGTAGAGCCTCACGATATATTGCATATACTGCTTTAGCATCAATGTCAATCTGATTAAAATTACCACTACTAATTACCTTTTCCTTTTCACTATGATCAGAGAATTGGTATACCGTTGCTTTAAGCGTGAATAAAAAGTAGAGAGAAGCAAAATCTGTGGGGACATTTCATATCACTCTCTGCAGGAAGAAAACAATAACTCGCTCTAATGGGAAAAGGGTATTCTGAAGCTGTTGATCTGCTTGGGCAGGTGGAAATGGATCCGAAGGGGTGGAAGCTGCATTTGTCGAAGAGTCCTTAGGATGCCCGGGACTTTTCTTCAGCTTCTCGTTTCTGGAAGTGTATGTCTTTGTTGTCTTCGCGAGGAACACAATGTAGGTCACACTTTGAGGCGTGCACACTATGAACGTCTTGTTTGCTGAGGAAACTTGTCATTCCTGATTCTTCACTCCCAGATTTCTCATTGTTACTGCAGTGCTTTGATGTGGCAACCTCTTTCACCAGAAACACAGACACGACAGCTCTAGAATGCTTGCAATTTTTTTTTACGATAGAAAGATTACTCTCCTTGGCTCCCTGAGTGATGGTTCCCTCAACTGCTTGCGAGCGGTGACAATGAGTAACTTCTTATCTTTGGAATCTGCGTTACGAGATGCCATAATTTTCTTTACACGCCAAATTGCTCCTATGATCTCTTCTATTACAAGATGGTGCAGTCCGACGAGCATTCGGTCTTCGACGCTGCCCGACAAGATCTCTCCTGACTTAAATCCCGGAACAAAAGGGGAAAAAAGCGTGCAAAGAATCATCCGAACGGTACCATTTGTTTGAACCCATAAATGCGCATCAAAATGAGCACATCGCGGTTCAGAACTATTTTAGAAAGTATGTCATAGAGGTGCCTGGAAAATCTAACGTCTGAGAGAATGATTATTTTCCTCCTCAGCTGTGGTATCATGGTTTCATTACATCCTTGTTATTATCTGCAGGCACATTAATATGGATGGGAAGAAAGGACGTTTATATTCACAAACGTGCCTTCTGCTCTCGCGAACTAATTTAAGAAGACACTCCCCTACTATAACGGAATAACTTCTGCCCTCTCGTTTTATCCACACCTTTTCGTCATCCCAACGCAGCCACAAGCACGTTCAACTCTCTCTCTCTCTCTCATGAGGTTTTTCATGGTCTTTTTGGTTGTCTTCTTGTCATTTCCTATGCAACCAAATCCATCTTGCTGTGACCTTGGTCGAAAATGGCGGAAATCAACGAGCTCGAGAGGGCAGCAACGACGCTAGGGACGGTGTCAGGCCCGTACCAGGCCGAGCTCCTGGTGTGTCAGAGGGCGGGCCACTCGATTACCTCGCGGGGATTTTGGCTCTCCGACCCGTTCAACTCCGCCTTGCCCGTCCTCTTGCTCCAGCTGATCTTGATCTTCTTCACAACCCGGATCCTCCTCTTCTTCCTCAAACCTCTGCGCATGAATCTCTCGATGGGTTACATTCTGGTAATCTCCCTCCCCGATACTAGGTGAATCTTTAGGCACGGATAATTATCATTGTATGTGGAAGCTCCCGTTTCGCCAATGATGTTATTTTCCCTAATACTTCTCTTCGATCCGACCAGGCAGGCATAATCATGGGTCCGACCGTTTTAGGTCGCAGCGGAGCATACTTCGCCAAAGTGTTCCCGCCGGGGAGCATATCTCTCCTGATGACATTAGCAGATGTAGGGTTCATGATCCACGTCTTCACCCTCGGCATACAAGTCAATATGGACATGCTGACGAAGACCGGCAAGAGCGCCGCCTTCATTGGGTCCATGTGCTTCCTCTTGCCTTATGCCTTAGGCTTCCTCACCTTCTCCATGCTCAACAGCTTCGGCAACTTGGACGCCTCCTTGAAGCAGTCCATGCCTTTCATCATCATTGTCAACTCGATATCCACCTTCCCCGTCATCACCTCGCTCCTCGCCGACCTGCGGATCTTGAACTCGGAGGTTGGCCGGATGGCCACGCATGTGTCGCTGGTGAGCGACACGTGGTCGTGGAGCATGTCGATGGTGGTCCGTACCGTGAACTTGGCCTTCCAGACCTCCAAGATGGAGTCCCTGTTGTCGGTTTTTTCCACGATGGCGTTCCTCGTGGTCATTGCCTTCATTATTCGCCCCTTCTTGAGGTGGTCGAACAAATCTGCAAAGGTAGGCCTGTAAATTTGTGTTCACCTGTCTGATCACTGAGTGTGAAAGAGAACATTATGAGTTATGTTCAATGTGCCAGAATATCGATTAACCGTGTCGTTCTCAAAGATATGAATTTCCCATGTGGATTCTCGTAAACACTTGACCATCTTACAAGCAGGAAGGGGAATGGACGAGGTGAAATTCTACGGGATAATGGTTATCCTGCTGTGTTGTGGGCTATTGTCGGAGATTCTTGGCCAACACTCGGGCTTCGGGGCCTTTATGATGGGTTTGGTGGTGCCGGACGGGCCAGGGACGACCTTAGTGCCGAAGCTGGAGGCCATCTCCAGCGTGCTGCTGGTGCCTGCTTTCATGGCATCGGCCGGGTTGCGAATGCGTGCGGAGGGCATGGGCGGAACATCATCGGTTTTCTTGGAGCTCATTATAATCATGGGTTATGTGGGCAAGCTCGGCGGGACGCTCTTGTCGGCCATCTGCTGCGGCTTGCCGCTCTGGGATGCCATCCCTCTGAGCCTCATCATGTGCTGCAAAGGCATCATCGAGCTCGCCATTTACATCCTGTGGTTAGATAGGAAGGTACTCTTCAGCACCACATATATATCTGCTAATGTCATTTTAGGACATATTCTCATCATGTTGAGGAATTGATCTGTACATTCAATGTCGATTTGTATGTCCCAGATCATACCTAATCAGGTTTACAATCAACTGCTCCTCACTATGCTAATTGTAACTGCACTGGCAAGACCCATCATTGCCTACATGTATGATCCATCCAGGAGATATTTGGTCCAAGGAAGAAAAAACCTGCAAGAATGGAAGGAAGGGCCAAGATGCAGTTCCTGGTGTGTCTCCACGATGAAGACCATGTCCCCACCATCATGAACCTCCTCGAGGCCTCCCACCCCACTTCCCATAGCCCTATCGCCGTCTACATCTTGCACCTGCGAGAGCTCCAGGGCCGCTCCGCTTCGATGCTCGCTCCCCATCACCACCACCTCCACAAGTCCGCCTCCAAGGCAACCAGCTACGACCACATCGTCAACGTGTTCCAGTACTACGAGGAGCACAACTGCGGGAGCGTCGTCGTGCAGCACTTCACCGCTGTCTCGCCCTACGCGAGCATTCACGACGACATCTGCACGCTCGCCTCAGACAAGAGGACCAACCTCGTCATAGTGCCCTTCCACAAGACGTGGGCAATCGACGGGTCCATGGGGACAACCAAGCACGCGATCCGGAACGTGAACAAGAACGTGATGAACAAGGCGCCCTGCTCCGTCGGAATCCTCATCGACCGGGGCCACATGACTAGCAACCAGTACATGCTGACGAGCGAGTCAGCGCCGTATCGGATAGTCATGCTTTTCTTGGGTGGTGCAGACGATCGCGAGGCGCTTGCTTATTGTATGCGCATGGTCGAGCATCCGAAGGTTGACCTAACCATAGCCTGGGTAAAGAACGACGAGGACCTGAATGGAGAGGAAAGCCGTCTTGATCAAGAGCTGATGGATATTTTCTGGGCTACTGTAGGCGAGAGGAAAGTCAGGTACATAGAGGAGACGGCGGCAGATGGGGTGGGGACTACACAGGTGATCCGCTCCTTCGAGGCCAAGGTCGACTTGTTGATCGCCGGCAAGCATCATGATCCCTTGTCTCCGCTTATCTTGGGTTTGACCGAGTGGAACGAGTACCCGGAATTGGGGGTCATCGGCGACATGCTGGCGACGTCCGATTTCCAGTTCTCCGTCTTACTAATTCAGCGGGAGCCAGTGGGGTCCGGACCGCTCGACTTGTTTTCCGGATCTCAGAGTTACAGCCGCTCCTTGCCGTAATTCACTACAGAAATTGAACACAGACATCGGACCAAAGTTACACGAGTATCCTGCCAGATGAACAGTGACTAAACCATCTTGCGAGCAGTGGGATCGACACGGAGTGGCCTTGCAGTATCTCCATTGGCATTGTAAATGTTTTCTTAATGAAGGTCACGCTAAATGCCTAGGACACTGCCGAATTCTCGAGCATGTTATTATGATGTC
Organism: Psidium friedrichsthalianum; assembly: GCA_019149425.1. Taxonomy (NCBI): domain Eukaryota; kingdom Viridiplantae; phylum Streptophyta; class Magnoliopsida; order Myrtales; family Myrtaceae; genus Psidium; species Psidium friedrichsthalianum. Next base: position 27,704 of record JAGVVM010019747.1, read on the forward strand.
GAGACCCATCTCTGAAAGGGACTCATTCCAACATGCTCAGCTGATGTTTACCCACATATATTCGAGTTGGAAGTGAATGGTGTGAAGCATATCCTTCGGACTTTAACATGCGGATACAAACCCTAAAAGGGTTGGAACAAGCTGATGCATTTCTTGAAGAGCCCTGCAGATCCTTTAATACTTTCCGTAGCATCCGCAAGTTCTTGAATCATTACCCTGATATTCAGGGTGAGAGTTATTTGTGCATAATGGTCAGATGAGAGACTTGAATACTACGTATAGAGTGTCAAGACACAGAACCTTCTCATCACATGCCGCACTATACTCTATTCATACAAGCTAGCCCCATATTAGACTAATTAAAATTTTTTATATTTTACTTTATTAGACCAATCCCATAAAATAGTAAATTTCAATCTCAATTAATGTAATCGATATTAGAAAAACTCTTAGGCTGTGTTTAGTCGTACGGATAAAAGTCAAGGTAGGGTATATTTTATCCTATCCTATATTTAACAACTGTCCCGAATAGGATAAAATTAGATGTAAGAGGAGATATAGATCGGATAAAAAAATCCTAGGGTAGGGGAGGGGTGGGAAAGATCCGGATAGAATTTCTCTTGACGAACTATTTTTCAGAAAACCCTACCTCTCCCTTTCCTCCTTCACACGCACGAGGCCTCTCACGTCACTTCCCTTCTACGGAATCTTCTCTCCCTCACTCAATGATTACCTCAGTCCGCCATCGAACTCCTCCAATTGCGGTAAGCTCGATCGTCGAAGGGTCTTTCCGTAGCCGACTTGTTGGTGCGCGTTACAGTTGGGTCGCGTTGTCCTGAGGTTAGATTTTTTCCCAATGGGGTCACGAAGAAGGACTATGCCTGATGATATCTCTGATTGTTTGTGTTTCCTTACATGTTTGTGAGCAGTCTATTGCTTGTTTGATGTCGTCTCTGTTGGAATTTTATTTTAACTTTTATTATTTTATTTTGTTTTTATAAAATTCCTATTGAGCTATAATCAATTATTTTGTATTCAAGACAATGCATGATAGCCCGTTAATATTTGGGTGATCGTTTATTGGGTTTTTGCACATCTCATTTTCATTATTAATGTGGGTTGGACGGCATAAGGTGTAGGCTTAAGTGTTGACGTAAGCCCGTAATGGAATGGCCCGTCACTGTTATATTATCAGCGCTAGGTCCCTTCTCCCACTTACGCAACAATATAACGACAGTTCCATCGGTCGTCGCATGAGGAGGGAGAGGAAGATCTAGGGCACAGTTTTGTCGTCTTTCTCAGATCTTGCTTCCACGTGACATCGTATTGAAGATCTCACCTTTCGCGTATATATTTAAGATCATGGCGCAAGTGGGTACGCGTTTATTTATCTTTTTTCTTGACCTTAATTCAATTACGGTGATCCTGGATTGCGATTGATCTTCTTACGTCTCAAATAAGACAACCGAACAAACAAAGGGCAGTAGTGTCGTTTCCAACTCGGCTTAAGAAAGTTCTTAAAGATAACCGAGGAAACATAACACCAGCAAATGGATCTAGATCTAAACAACTGAAAATGTTAGCGTATCCAAAGATCACCTCAAAATAGAAATCTGTGACACGAGTTGTGGTTCTTCTTTTGGCATTCGAATGAGCATCTTGCGTTGTGTGTGCCGTTGGCCGTATTCATGCGATCTGTAATAGCCGTAGTGACATTAGATTGATCTGTACTTAGTTGATTGTCATGATAGTAGACTTCATGCAAGGTTCTTGGTTACACGGCCCTTCGGAGGAACAATGTGGTGTTGGAATGGTTGAGTAAAATGAATAATGAAATGAGACTTTGATACGTGATAACTATTTTTAAGGATTTATTTACCCATAACGCTGCTAATGGTTTGTGGAAAATATCCTCTAGAATACAACAAAGTCTCGATGAGAATAACAAATATCAATTTTGATATTTCTCTAGAATCTCTCAAGGAAAACTGATGTGGAGCATCTGGCTCGAAGATCAGTCCTCAAGCTCAACTCAATATCGTCATCCAATCGCTATTTGTCCAAGCCAAAACTAATTTAATTCGCTATTTGTTCACGTAGATTCATGAATAACACTTATCCATTATGCGGTAGAGTTCTCTAATTACAAGTTTGCCTTTGGTTACAAGACTCCCAATCGACATTCTGAAGATTGGAGGCCATTTAGTCAGTTTCTGCTGTTATTTGATGACTTTTAATTTGGAGTCTTATCAAGTTTCAATGCATTTAGTTATTGAGTTTTTCAATTCAGAGTATCT
>JAGVVM010019747.1:35000-61687 GCA_019149425.1 Psidium friedrichsthalianum
GACAACAAACGCAATCTTACATGCCATTGTGGTCATGCTTGCCATACAACTTCCAACCCCCCTGCATGCATGTCCCCCTCTCTGTCCCCGGATCTCAGATCTTGGGCCATCCACCTCTCTCTCTTCCCCCTCCATTCTCCTCTCCGTGCTCGCCTGCGATTCCAATTTTATTTTATGAGCATCTTATCCACGTAAAAATGCGTAAAACCAATAATCCAATCTAACCACGTATTCATTTTCCCTACACTGTGTACCTGAACAATAAAAACGGTGCATTCCTAATACGAACCCATCTTGCTTCAATTTTTTTTTGGACCGCCGATTTCTCATCGTTGCGTATGTACTAATACCATATCGAATGACTTCGTATGTTTTGGAGATGTCAGTATCTCGACTTCGACCGTCTCGTCGTACCTCGTGCATCGGACAAGTTTCATCTCTCGATGATCCGAATCCTAAAGCGCGATTACACTAAACCTTAGGGTCAAGAACAGCAATTTTGCATACCGCTAACGGAAAGATCCATCTCCCTCTGACCCCAAGGTGGTACAAACTCCTGGCCTCCGTCGTCGGATACGTGTTTTGTGTGCTCATGCCCTAGCGAACCAGATTCAAAGAAGGCACTCCTACAATAGCGGCAGGATTTACAGTCACCAATTCAACCACACCATTTTCGCCCTACAAGCTCGTTCAAGCTCCCTCTCTCCTCTCTCTCTCTCACATCAACATACCTAGTCTTTCTGGTTTGCTTCTTCCTCTTCTTGGACGCGAGCGAATCGAGCTTGTGTGATCCTGGATCTCGCCGGAAATGGAGGGAATGGAGGAATGGCAAGCCGAGGAGGGGACGATAGGGTCGGTGTCGGGTCCGTTCCAGACCGAGATCCTCGTCTGCCATCGGGTGAACAGCATGGTAGGCTCGCTGGGGGTCTGGTACTCCGACCCGTTTGACTTCGCCATGCCCGTCCTGATGTTCCAGATCATCTTGATCTTCTTCGCCGCTCGGATATTCTTCCTCTTCCTCAAACCTCTCCGTCCTAGTCTCACCATCGCCTACATTATGGTAATTCGTTTACAACCTAATTTTCCCCTCTCTCTCTCTCTTTTTTTCCCTAGGTCAAACGAGCATGAGAGGGACGCTAGACGCGAACAACCTGCATTTTGCCCTAAAATCTTAAAAATGATAGACGACGGACCAATGATGTATATACATAGCCTGCTCCTTCAATATTTCTAATGCCAGTTTCTGCGACCAGGCAGGTATAGTAATCGGTCCCTCTGTCTTGGGCCACAGCCACAGATACCTGGCCAAGGTATTCCCTCCGGGAGGCATAACCCTTCTCATGACGTTTTCCGAACTAGGGTTCCTGATCCACCTTTTCACAATCGGCGTGCAAGTCGATACCGGCATTCTGCGGAGGGCCAGGAAGAGCGAGCTCCTGATCGGGACCATGTGCTTCCTCTCGCCTTACGTGGTCGCCCATCTTTCCTACTTCGCTCTCAGGGGCTTAGTCGACATGGACGGCTCATTGAAGTACTCCGTCCCCTACATCGCCGTCGTCAACTCCATCTCCTCCTTCCCTGTCATCACGTCACTCCTCACCGACCTTCGGATGTTGAACTCGGACCTCGGACGGTTCGCCGCCCACGTGTCCCTGGTGTGCGACTCGTGGTCATGGCTCTTGGCTCTGCTGTCGAATGCTGCCCGTGTGGCCTTCCGGCACTCCATGTCGGAGGCGCTGTGGTCGATATTTTGCACATTCATGTTCATCGCACTCATCGTCTTCATCGTTCGGCCCGTGACGAAGTGGTCAACCCAATGTTCACAGGTAAGGCATGTCAATACGCAGTCGTTTGCATCAGTTTCGAGGATAACAATATCTGAAAACCACCGGTACGTACAGGATGGAGACGAGGAGGAGGTCCACTTCTTTGAGATTATAGTGATCATGTTGGGGTGTGCACTGTTGGCGGAGACCTTGGGCCAGCACTCCGGCTTCGGAGCCTACTTGATGGGCTTGGCTTTGCCGCACGGGCCGCCCTTGGGGACGACCTTGGTCCAGAAGCTAGAGACGGTGTCAGAGCGCTTGCTGGTGCCGACGCTCTTGGCGGCGAGTGGGGTGCGGACGCACCTGTCGAGCATGGTCGGGGAATCGTTGTGGCCCACGCAGGTGATAATAATGATGGGTTACGTCGGGAAGTTCTCGGGGACGCTCGTGACCGCCTTCGGATGCGGCGTGCCGTTCTGCGATGCCATCCCTCTCAGCCTCATCATGTGCTGCAAGGGCATCATCGAGGTCTCCGTTTACGGCATGTGGTATGATCGAAAGGTAAATCTCTTGGAGGTGCATCTTTTGCCAACTTCATAGAATGTGGCATTACATTGTAATCCATCTCATTTTGCATGTCTAGATCATAAATGAGCAAGTCTACTCTCAACTAGTGGTCACCATGGTGATCGTGACTACGTTGGTAAGACCCATCATCGCTTATTTATACGATCCGTCCAGCAGATATATGATCAATGGACGAAGAACCCTACCACAATCGAAAGAAGGTGTCCAGGTTCAAATCCTCGTTTGCCTCCACAACGAAAACAACGTCCCCACCATCATGAGCCTTCTCGAGGCCTCCAACCCCACCCCTCACAGCCCATCTCCGTCTTCGTCCTCCACCTCGAGGAGCTCAAGGGCCAGTGCGCCGCCGTCCTCGTCCCCCACCACCACCTCGGCAGGGATGCCTCCAGGGCGGACGGATCCGACCACGTCGTCAACGCGTTCGCCAACTACGAGCAGCGCCACCACGGGAGCGCCGTGGTGCAGCACTTCACTGCCATCTCCCCCTGCGAGACCATGCACGACGACGTGTGCGCCCTTGCGCTCGATAAGCGGACCCACCTCATCATCATTCCCTTCCACAAGATGTGGGCCATCGACGGGTCCGTCGGGCACACCAAGCACGCCTTCCGCAACGTGAACATGAATGTGATGGGCAAGGCACCCTGCTCCATCGGGGTCCTCATCGATCGGGCCCCGATGGCAAGCGCCCAGTACACGGCGGCTGGCGAGGCTGCGCCGTACCGTGTTTTCGTGCTCTTCTTGGGGGCGCAGACGACCGGGAGGCGCTCGCCTACAGCATGCGAATGGTCGACCACCCGTGGGTCAGCCTCACAATAGTTCGGATCAAGAGTAGAGAGGATGAGAACGAGGGTGAGGGCCAGCTTGACAAAGAAGCGATGGAGGACTTCTGGGCCAAGGTGGGCGACAATAGGAAGGTGGTGAAGTACATCGAGGAGGTGACAAAAGACGGGGTCGGGACCATCAGGTGATCCACTCGGTCGAGACCATGGTCGACCTGTTGATAGTGGGCAAGCACCACGACCCGTTATCGCCGCTCGTCTCGGGCTTGACGGAGTGGAGCGAGTTCCCTGAATTGGGGGTCATCGGCGACCTGCTCGCCACTTCTGATTTCATATTCTCGGTTTTGGTAGTGCAGCGAGAGCCCACGGCGGCAAGATCAATCCCCTTTACTGAGTTTGGAAAGCAGTAGCTATAGGTCATAGAAATAGTTGGCCGTGACGCGATTCGGTCGAACCGAAAATTTGAACGAGCGATCGCGAGCACCTACAGCAAGGAATGCTTTGTTCTTCGTTTGGTTGTGTAATGCATAGTGTGAGGAGATTTGGTAGATTTCGGGCATAAAATCATAGATTGAAGAATGTACGAAAATAGCATCGACAGTTAGACAAAATTCTATTGCTTTGTGCAACGAAAATTCAGTTTTTTTTTTCCCGTGAGGGTTAGTTTTTCACTTTCAATGTCTTGATAAGAGATGCTTCTTGGCACTAGGGAAAATAATGCCATGCTTAAATTGCACTTTCCTGTAGAGAATTCCAAAAGTGTTGAACCTATTGCACATGTACTAATTTAATTATAAACTCTAGAAAAATTCTAAATGAAGTCCTAAGATACCATTATTTTCTCAAAAGATGGTCCAAAGTGGATCTTATTGTAAATAAGAGCATAAAGTGATCATATTAGCCTAAAAACCAGGTCCAACTTCACCGGCCATCCACATCTTCCAGCTGTTCAAGGGTATTTTCATCCTTTCATTTTTATGAATTTTTTTTCTTTTTTTTCCTTTTTCTATTTTTCCTTTCATTTTTGCCGAAGGCCATCCCAAGCGATGCACAGAGAGGGTTGGGCAAGAGTCGTCCTCCTCCGATCTAGCGAGGGTCACTGGCCCCTCTCTGGCCGCAAAAAAAAAAAAATTAAGATTAAAAATGCCTTTGGATCAAAATGGCCTTGACTGGCTAGAACATTTGGCCAATTGACGAGGTCAAACCCTTATTTGAAACTGTCATGATCACTTTAAGCCCTTAATTGAAACAAGTTCAAATTTACACCCTCTTTTGAGAAAATGTGAGCACTTCAGCCCCTTATTCAACATTTGTCCCTGAAATTTTTAATTTGACCAATTTAATTGTAAACTTTTGACAATTTTTCAATTTAATCCTTCTAACCAATTTTGACAAGAAATCACTGATGCGAACATTGGCCGTCCTACGTGGCACGTTCGATGCTAATGTAGACACCTCTGACATATTTATTATATTATTATTTTATTTTCTTTATTTTCTTTAACCTTCCTCCTCCACCGGTAATGGTCGGTGATGGCCCTAGTAAACAACTGGCGAAACTTGACCTTGCTAGCTTTGGGTGAGGCTTGATATCGCTGGATTTGGTGAAGCGAGCCTCCATGGCCTCTAGTGAAGCTCGACCTCACTCGAGGATAGCGAGTCGACCCTTGCTAGATCTCGGCAAAGGCGACCCTCACGAGTCATCAACTATGGCTAGTTATTGGCCATCGCTGAGGTCTGGTGACCAATAGAGGAAGAAAAAAGTACAATATAAAAATTTCTATGTTAGTGTTGATCGTATCGTTCTGGACGACGAATGTTCACATCAGTAATTTTCTATCAAAATTTGCTGAAATGACTAAATCGGTAAATTGTTAAAAGGTTTATGATAGATTGGTCAAATAAAAAGGTTTATGATTGAATTGGCATAAATAGAATAGGTTTTTGACTCTTTTTTAAAAAAAAAATTCCCTACTTGCCAAACAATTTTGTCAATTTAGTTCATGCGTTTCTAGTTAAAAATAATTGAGAACGCTTTTTTTTAAAATTTCTTTTGAGATATTTACTTACAAGTTATGACCATAGTCAATGAATAAAAAATTACAAATTCAAGCCACCAACATGTAAAATTTCAAAAAAAAAAAGGGACACAAAAAGTAAAATTAATTTAGGTAAAAAGCCATCGAAAACTTCAAACTATGTCCACTGTGACATATTTACCATAGATTTTTTTTGTTGGTAAATTAAGAAGTATAATAACTAACCAAAGTGCAAATTACAAAGAAACAAACCTAATCAAACAAACCTCGCACTCATAGCGACATTAGCAAATTTCAAGACGGGTGCAAGGGTGATGTGGGTGAAAAAGAAAACCGAGCAGAACCCAGGGGGTAGGGTTTAAAGCCTAACATATATACAAGGAAGGAAAGGCTAGAATAACGACTAGAGAGCAAAAACCCCAATAGAGAGGATTGAACAGCAGCCAAGACTCAAGCAAAAAACCCTAGACCTTTTTTTGTGAGACCATAAACCCCAAACTTGTATCGATATTATATATTTGCTCTAAATTTATACTCAAACTTGTATGATAAATTTATACTCGTATGACAAATTTACTCAAACTTGTATCATGTGACACCAACCTTGTATCGATGTTACATATTTATCCTAAATTTTTTCTATGACACCAAAAGCCCTAAATTTATATTCATGTGACATATTTACTCAAACTTGTATTGTGTGACACCAAACTGTTGCGACTTGCTTTAGGTGTTTTTTTTTTGGGTCGGAAACCTGCTTTAGGTGTCAACAGACACATTTACCTTCCATTGAAATTCCGTCACTAAAAAGCTTATGTGACTACCTACATGAACAATAAAAAGCAAACGGTGCAGACGTGGCACTAACATGGTAAAAATATGTTAACTCATTATATGTTTTTATGTTCTCATTTTTCCCCTTTTCTTAACTTCCTCCTCATTTTTTTCCCTTGGTTTGCTGACGGGCGAGATCAGTGGCGATGGGACTGTAAGGACAACGGTGATGGTAATGAAGATGAAGGAGGTAGGAGTAAAGAAAAAGAAAAAGAAACCTTGGCAAATGATAAATGCGCAGCACCGACCTAAATTTGGGATTTTTATTATCCTAAATATGTGGGGTAAATGTCTCACATGTATAAGTATGGGGTCTCTCATGTTAGAGAAAAAAAGTTTAGGATAAAGCGACACGCAATTACAAGTTTGGAGTACCCACCTATCGGTGCCCAGTTGGTAGGTGGGCTTAGGATTGTGTGTTCACGAGCGCTAGGTCTTGGGTTCAAACCGCCTGCTGGACATTGGTGATTTAAGTGGAGGGTCATGGCGGTGGGTTGCTGCGTTAGCCTTCCCAAGGACTAGTCGTGCTTTACTGCTGGTTTGAGCGCAAGCTCGTCGGCCGCGCGGACACCTCGGTTATAAAAAAAAAAAAATTATAAGTTTGAGTAATTATGCCGCACAGGTATAAATTTGAAGTTTTTGTGTTACCAAAAAAAACTTAAGATTAATGTATCAGAGTGGATTTAGTTTGAGATTTTTGGTGGCTTTACCCATTTATTTATGTCACTATTAATATAAGTTAAGTATTTCTTCGTAGCCGGTGTTTTTCATGGCAGATTTAAGTATCAAAATTATTTAAAAAAATTAAGTTCTTTCACCTTTGATAAGTTACTTTCTTTTTTAATGAATAAAACACTTTGTTCCACAATATATTTTTTCAATTAAATTCTGCAATTATCTTTTCTTGATCTTATGATACCTTCGTATTGGTTTGGCAAAAACTTTTCGTACTTGATGAACTAACTTACAAAATTATAGAGCTTAGAGTCCAATAAGTTTTACTTGTTGAGAACTTCTATTAGATTTTGAAGTTGACAAGAATGCTTTTATATCTTGAAAAGACTTTGTGTCTTTGAGGACATCTTCTTAATATATTGTTGTATTGATTATATGCTACATTTGCATTAATGAAGCAGGCTATGAGGAGTCGACACCAAGTCATTTATAAGTAGAATATATTTGAAATGCTATCGAACGATTGGGAGAGATCATTCGATTTTACGAAACCAGAGATCTAAATTCGGGACTTAGTTACGCCAATATTGCTACTGACGCCCTTTCGGTACCTAAGTTTGAGTGATTTTCTAGTCTAAAGGGTTCATGCAGGTATTCCGGGTAAGGAGAATCCTAAGAGTCTAGTGGTTCATGCAAAATGGGATCAACTATCCTATCAATCACAATCATAGGAAATAATTGCACAATCAAAAAAATCACCTCAAGTGAAGTTAAGACAAATCAAAACGAGCCTAGAGGGGTCTCAGAAACCTAAGGGGAACGTCAACTAAGTTCAAGGGTGATTTGGCAAAATCTGGGTCAAGTTGGCTAGAGGGAAAAATGGTAATTTCCTAAGACTCGGGAGGTCAAAATGTGAAAAGGAGTCAAACTAGTTGGGCATGGTTTTTCCTTGACTTTTAGAATTTTTTTTCAAATTTTCTTGAAATTTTCTGATTTTTTTTTATTTTTTTTTTGGAATTTTTTAGAATTTTTTATGACTTTCTATTTTTTGGGGATTTTTTTGGATTTTTTGTGGTTTTTCTGAATTTTTCCATTTTTTGGACATTTTTTATTTTTCTAGAATTTTTCTAAATTTTCTAGAATTTTCCTATTTTTAGGACATTTTCTATATATTTTTTTGGATTTCATGAAATTTTTTCGATTTTTCCAAACATTTTCTACATTTTCTGACAAATTTTCCAATTTTTCTAAAGTTTCTATGATTTTTTTGTTTGTTTTTTTAGTTATTTTTTTTTTTTTTATTTTTTTATTTTTTAATTTTTTTTACGAATTTCTATGATTTTTTGGAATTTCCTAATTTTTAAAGATTTTCAGAATTTTTCATGAATTTTCCCTTTTTTTTTTATGTATTTTTATATGTTTTTATTCCTTTTTATTTTTTATTACATATATTTTATTATTTTTATTTTATTCTCTGGGACCAGGTCGGGTTGACCCGGCCCGTGAACCTAGACCCGACCGAACCACCTAAGATTAAAACGGCGTCGCTTCAAGATTTTTTGTTAATTTTCTATTTTTTTCTAATTTTTACTGATTTTTTGAGTTTCCTAATTTTTTTTCTTTGGTTTTCTAAATTTTTTTATTATTTTTTGTTATACGGACCGGGCCGTATTGACTCGGCCCACTACCTAGACCCGGCCCAAGACCCAGTATCGTAATCTCGACGCAAAAACGACCGTAGTTTTGGGCTTTTTTTTTTTGAATTTTTTGAGATTTTTACAGATTTTTATTCTATTTTATTCATTTTCTACCTATTTCTAATCTAACGGTCAGACAGGTGCCACGTGGCTGACCCACGGGCCGTTCGATCTACGCAGAAGGATCTACGGTGGAAACTTAATCCAGGGTGGATCTCGACCGTCCATTATTTTCACATATAAAAATTTATAAAATTCAAATTAGATTTTTATTCCCAAAATCCCGAGGTCTCAACAAGCGGCGCATTCCTAGCCTTCCGATCAAAATGTATTATTATATATGATTTGTCCTAATATCAGCCGACGCGTCGTCCACGTCAGCGTTTGACTAGGTCAACATGTTGACGTGGACGATGACATGGACTTCCATGTCAGCGCCACGTCATCCATTGACCAAGTCAACCGGCTGACTGGGCTCGTCTTCTTCATCAGACCAAAATCGGACGAACGGCTGTGGTTCGGCGGCGATGATTCCAACGGCGGGAAACAACTCCGATTGAGCCAATTCCGCCGCCAATGGTTCGCACTTGATTCCAGATCAACATATCTAAACCTAACAGATCTACCGGTTCAGTCGTCGCAATCGAATCACTTACAGACGGCAATCATAGTGGTTCGATCGTTCAATCCAGAGCATAACTATGCGATTAAGTTGTAGGCGAGCACCACAGAGAGTTCAAGAGACTTACCTGGGGTTCCGATTGGCTCTAGATTGCTAGATTACTCTGACACTCGCAATAGGGTGAGCTGGGGTTAAGGTCTCGGCTCGGGGTTTCATGCAACATCAATGCGAAATGAAGACACGGACGGAATCAGGGACGGCGGTGAGGATGAAAATGCCTCAAGAAATTCAATGAATAATAACCAGAATCTCCCGACGCCATGCGAGCACAGAGAGGAAGCTCGAGGTGTGAACTCACCCTTTTCGACGTTGACGGACTCTGAAACTGACGTTGAATGCTTCCTCTGGACTTGGTGAACTTCTCGACGCATTTTGGCCTTGATTCACTCTTAATTCCAAAGAAGAACTCCACTCTCCAGCAACCTCCTCCCCCCTCAAAAATGGATTTTTCTCCTCTTTTTAAACTCCCTTCAGCTCCTGTAATCCCCGAGATCTTCTCCCTCCTGACTTGGTTCAAATCTCCGCCCAATCGGACCTTCAACCTCTCGGAATCCATCTCAAATCTTCCAAATTTCCCTTGATTCGTATCAAATTTTTTTTAAAATCCTGGAAAATCCTGGAGGGTGGGCGAGCATTTCGCGGGCGTTGCTCGGCGTGCCCGGCGACGAAACCAGTGCCAATTGGCACGTCATTGCCGAGCAAATTTCGGCCACGCCGCCGGAGCTCCGATGAGTGCTTGCCATTGTAAAACGGGCAAAGCCCTTCCCTGGTTTTCACGCGCGCGAGGAGCTTCTGGGGAAGGTGGTGATAGTCGGGTCGGGTCGGGTCGGGTCGGATCTGGTCTGACCCGACTGACCCGCAATTCCTATTTTCTTCAAATTACCCCACCTAGACTTACAATTTTTCAAATTAAACTCTAAAATCGAATTCCATGACATGAAGTACCTTAGAAAAATGAATTTCCACGCTAATTTCCTAAGAATTGGCATAAAAACCAATTTCTAAACTTGACCCGAGTATCCATTTCGCAAAGTCCAAACCTTAGATGCCCTTTTTGCAAAAATTGATGCCACCAATAGATTCAGGAGGTCAAAATCTAGGGGGTGACATCACCCTATTTTCAATTTAGTCCCTAGAAAATTTTTAATTGCATTTTAGTGTTTTTAGGGACTAATTTGAAAAATCAAAAATTGCATTCTGATCCTTTTTTTAGCGAAATTGGACGATTCAGGGGGCCTTTTGGACTGGATTTTAATTTTGAAAAATAGAGGAGGATGACACAACTCTAAAAATGTGAAAATGGAAAATTTGAAAATTGAAAATGGAATTTCTAGAAATTATTTAAATAATCAAAAAATGAAATTAATAAAGAAACCCTAAGTTACAGATTGAATTTTTCAAAATTTATTCATCCAAAATGAAGGGAAAATTAAATTAAAAATATTGAACATTTTTTCGTAATTTTTTGGCCTCAAATACTATTTTTTTATTAATTTTTTAGTATTTTCCTAATTTCTGAAAAATATTAAAAATGACAAAAAATAAGGAAAATATTTTTTGCTCAAAATTGGTTCTCTAGGCTAGGCTGAGGTCCCCAAGTTAATTTTTCAATTTCTCATTTTTATTGATTTTTTATGAATTTTTGAAAATAAAGTGCAGAAAAAAACGAAAAATAAGGGAAATTATTTTTTGCTCAAAATTGGTTCTCTAAGCTTGGCTGAGGTCCCCAAAGTTTGATTTTGTAATTTTAAATTTTTATGGATTTTCTAAAAAATTTGAAAATAAAATGGTTAAAAATCAAGTGTCAACATTGATGAACTAACTTACAAAATTATAGAGCTTAGAGTCCAATAAGTTTACTTGTTGAGAACTTCTATTAGATTTTGAAGTTGACAAGAATGCTTTTATATCTTGAAAAGACTTTGTGTTGTTCTTTGAGGACATCTTCTTAATATATTGTTGTATTAGATTATATGCTACATTTTTACATTGATAGAAGCAGGTCTCATGAGCAGAAGTGGACTATATAAGTCATCGAGTCATCTATAAGTAGAATATATTTTGATCTTTATGCTATCCTCAAAGTTGTTTTAATCTTAATATTCAATATTTTATGATAAGACATCTTTCATTAAGTTGGTATTCATTTCCTAAGTTATATTGATTGTCCAACAATCTTAAAGATTATGTTCGTAACTTTCCATACGAGAATCTTGATTGATTGGCAATCAGCCAAAGATAATTTTCTTCTTAGAAACTTGATTTATGGATTCAAAGATTTGATTGTATGAGCAAGCAATCATCTCAAATCTTTGATATTTCAAGCTCAACGGCTATGTGATCTTTGTTTATCAACCAGCCAATGGCTAGTTTGGAAATTGATTAGGCGATTCTATCAAATGGGGATTTTTTTTTTGTTTGGTTCTATCATATCTTATTCTTATACAAGTCACATTATGTGCGTTATATGCTGGGTGTAGGTTTCGAAACCTTGTTCTCTCCTCCTGCTTACCATCCCACTCGTTCGAAGGTGGGGATTTGAACCCATCACCTACCTCTTCTCAAAATGGGAAGACTGACTGCTGGGGCAATTCCCTAGTGGTTAAAAAGAGCACAAGGCACCGTAGAGTGAGAGATCAAGAGCTCAACATTCTATTTCACTAGAGTTATGCATATTCTAAATTATCTTCTTCAAGCTTATCATTGAGATCTTTGAGATGTGTTACATAAAGTTCAAAAGTGTGTAGATTGAGAAAGTTTTGGATAGAAGCAGCACTCACTTTTGTGTTGGAAGTGCTTGTGAATAGCCTATCACATTTTTGTGTTATCTTTTATTTGATTATTTAGTGGAATCTAATCGATAGGCTGTTAGTGTGGAGAGAATGTGAGCTCAATAAAAGCCAACCACTAAGGGTGCGTTTGGATTAACTTTTGGAGAAAGCCTAATGCAAACCTTTAGATAAAGGATTTGATGAAATACAAAGACTATTTGGTAAAATGTAATGAAAAAATACCTTAGAATGCGGCTTTGGAAAATGTTAATTGGTAAACATAAATTTTTAAAAAATTGACTAGCTGGCAACTGAATATTTTAATACTTCTAAAATTTTTATGATTTTTATTTTATTTTTTTTTCTTCTCCAACCCCTCCCTTACCTCTAGCTGGTTTGAAGACTAGCCAGGAGGCACGTAGCGACGACAAGGTCGACCCTTGCCCGGCCATGGCCCGGGGCTCGACCTTGCCGTTGCCAGCGAGGCAACAAGGGGGAGGAGGAGTGCATGGGAGGGTGTGGCTAGCGGCGACAACATAGTGTTCTCCAAAGCTCAAACCTCAAAGCTCATGCAGCCTTCAACCTACCTTGAGCTTTGAGCATTTTAAAGGCTAACTTTGGTCAAATATACCTAGAAATTTTTTGCCAAACACCTAATATTTGACCCAAGAGGCTTGGCTGTCCAAAGCCCCTTCCTAGGCTGTTCCAAATGAGGCCTATAAACCTTTGTGTATTACTTTCTATTCTCTTGCTTGCATTGTTTATAGTCCAAATAGAAGTATGTGCAAATCTATTCTTTATATATGCTCTCCAAGCATGAAGTTTCTATTTTCGCATAATTTATCAAGTTTGATATAATAACCTATTTACCTTTCTAAGTCATAGCATTAACAAACAACTTACTAGCCCCCTGAGAGTTGAATGTAAGTGTAGAATTCTATTTTCCGTAAAAGTGGTATTAAATTATGTTTTGTTTACCTTACCAAAAAAAATTAGGTTTTGTTTAGGTATGAAATTAGAGTAAGAACAAAGAGAAAAGGAAATGAGCGAAAGTAGATTCTTTTTGCTATTGTTATTAGGAAAAAATTTCAAATAAAGGCCTAAAGTACTTTATTGATCAAAGAAGGGTATGAAGTGCATATTATTTCAAATAAAGTCCTGAAAGTAAACTATATTAATCTCAAAAAAGGGCTTGAGTCACTTTGTTAGGGGCATTTTGGTATTTACTATTTATTTTATTTTGTTTCCCTTTTCTATTTTTAAGAGATTTGAAGAAACAAAAGCAAAAAAAAAAAAAAAAAAAAGAAACAAAACAAAGGAAATATAGGTAGGAGGTCAGAGAACTTACCTCCGCCTGATTTTTCCTTTTTTTAAAACTTTATTTTTTAAATTTTAATTAACAAAAAAATTAGATAAATTTACATTTTGACAAATGTCCTTGATCGATTGAAAATTTTGGCATGCTGGCGAGGGAAAAACCCTATTTTGAAATAATTATAACCATTTCAGGCCTTTAAGCTGCGTATGATAACCATTCTGATTTTGTTATTCGATTCCTTAGAACAAAAAAAGACTAGAATTCGTTTGTAATGTAAATGATTTGATTCTGTTTCTGAAAACAGTTTTTGGAAGCAAAAACAAAACAAAAAAAATAAATTTTATGAAAAAAAAATCACTTTTAAGAACACAAAACAGAATGAAGTACCATATTTTTACTTTTATCTTTCAAGTTTTCTCGTCACTCTTCCTCGACCTAAATAGAATAAGGTCACATTTTCAAAAAATAATAATAAGATAATAAAAATAAAAATAAAAATCTAAAAAATCAGAAAAATTTCAGAAAATCTCTAAAAAAAGAAGAAGTTATATTAGGATAGCGTTGACCACCCCTCTTTTTTTTTCATAAATTTGGATCTAGATTCCCTAGATTTCATATATTGATTCTTTTTTAGGAAATTCATAAAACCTTTGAAATTAAATCCGAACTAAATTTCTAAGCCCTTAGGGTTTTGTTCGGATTTTATGATGCAATTTATCAATGCCATGATCTTTAATTAAGTGCACTTGATTTTAATAGTTGTGATTTGCCTAGGTTTATATACTTTAGACTTAGTTTAATTTTAAAAAATTTGGAAAAAGACAAAAATAACTAGCATGGAATACAACATCGATATTTTTTGTTGGGTCATGAGTGAGGACAATGTTATTTTAAGGTCTCTGATGAAATAGAATGAGATTTCATTTTTGGAACCAAAAAGTAACTATGTAATTATTCAACTTAAATGAAAAAAATTGGGAACAGAATTATAATTTATATAATACAAATGTACGTTTCTATTCTAGAAACAAAAATTTTGTACAGTTATAAAACGCGTTCTGATTCTCAAAAACTCATTCAAAATAAAATTAGAAAAATTCATTTTAATTAGAATCAATTTTGAGATGAATCTACCATATGTAGCCTACTTGAAACAAAATTCACTTAGGCTTTTATTTAAAAAAAAAAAAAGTATACTTGGGGTTTTTTTTGAAAAATTTTCCTTGTTATTATATAATTAAATTTATATGAATAAATTTTCTCAATCCCACTCCATAATCTCCTCCTACCTCAAGCTGTCAGCTTTTTCACGCTTCCCAACTTCTCAATGTCGCCATCTTCCTCCACACTCCGACCTCCGCCAACCCACAACCGCAACCCCACCCCACTCCTCCTCCGCCGCGCCGCGCCGCCTCCTCCTCCACCGTCGCGTCCCTCCGCGCCTTCCTCTCCCGCCTCTCCTCCTCCACCCGCCGCGCCCTCTCCGACCGCGCCCCTGGCCCGAGCTGCTCGATCGCTCCCGCCTTCTCTCGCCCCAGTCCCTCTCGACGCCACCTCCCGAATCCGCCGCAACGCCATCCTACTTCCGCGTCAACTACCTCGTCCTTCTCGCCCTCGCCCTCGCCCTCTCCCTCATCTCCCACCCTTTCTCCCTCCTCACCCTCCTCTCCCTCCTCGCCGCCTGGCTCTTCCTCTACGCCTTCCGCCCGTCGGATCACCCCCTCGTCTCCTTGGCCGCACCTTCTCCGACCGCGAGACCCTCGCCCTCCTCTCCCTCCTCACCGTCATCGTTGTTCTTCCTCACCAGCGTCGGGTCTCTGGTCATCTCGGCCTCGATGGTCGGCCTGCCACGTGGCGGCGCATGGTGCGTTCAGGGATCCCGAGGATCTGTTCATGGACGAGCAGGGAATCCGCGGGATCCGGCCTCTTCTCCTACATCAGCGGTGCTGCCTCCGCCGCCTCGGCAGCTCTTCGTTGGCCTCGCGTGTCTGAGTATGTTTCAGCGTCTCCGTTTATTCTATTTAGCAGATGATGATTTGAAGATACTTCGCTCTGGTCTTTCTAATTGCACCCCGAATTTAACGGTAGGAGGCGAATAGTATTAGAGTCATGCTTCTTTCGCATTCACGATCTCACTCCATTACTTGTATTCTAATTGGATCTCATGCATTTTATTTTTGATGTTTTGTTCTGGCTTACTTTGGCCGAATGATTAATATGATAATTTTCTGCAAAAGGCTTGGAACTACTCTCATGTTGGAATGCAGCCCGCATTTAAGCTCTGTTTTCTTTGAATTCAACTACCATTTGAAAGAGGCAGGAGAAGAAAGTGTTTAAAGCATTAAAGTAGCTCTGGGACATATAGTGCGCTTTTCCTGTCGAAATCTATTTGGGAAGTCAAGGCTCCATTAAAGGTTTCTTTTTTTTCTCTTTTTTTTGCTTAGGAAGCTGTTTAGGGATGTATTTTTACTTTGGATAATCTTCATAAGAGAGGAAAAATACTCTGCTAATAGGTGTTTCAGTGCAAGATTGAAGAAGAAGTATGAGTCACTTACTTTTACACTGTAGCTGGACGGGAAGTATTGGGACTACGGTTTTTTGCAATTTTAGAAGTATATTGGGTGACACATCAGGCACAACTTTGGGCTTGGAGTGGGACTATTAGTTCGTGTTTTGGAAAGAAATAGATTAGTAAGATGATTCCTCTTCCTTGTTTTTTAGCTCATTTGGAGAGAGAGGAACAAAGAGGGCATTTGAAGAAGTTGAATCCTCTTGGAATTCTTTAGATAATTGGTTGTGCACTCTTGTTTTTTTAACTAAATTAGAGAATTCAATTTTATAACATCTATTTGCTGGAGATGTTAGAAACAGCCTTTGTGCATAACCTTGTATGTCGATGGTTATGACCTGAAGCTGTTTTTGTACTGGGTGGTACCTTGGTTTCTTCTTAATGAAATGTATCTATCGATATACAAAAAGTAGCAGTGAGATAAACATGCCAAGCAAGGGTTGATAGAGAGAAAGTGGAGATAAAGATTGTCCTCTTAACTCTTAAAACTTTTTTGATGATGTAATGTTACTGATAGCTGACAAATTTGTGGCTCCCTTTATTTCTTGTGACAACACATCTGTTCTTGATTTTCCATGAGTCCATGAACCTGGGGTGTGACTGAATGGGGTAATGAATACGAAGTTACCTCTCATTTAGCCGCTATTAGTTGGACATACGTGGTTGATCTGAATATCGTTAAAGTATTAGTCATGAGATGGACTTATAGCATTAGGAAAATCCAAGTGATAGTTTAATCAGAATCAATACCGCTTTTAATACAAAAGTCACAAGAGGTTGCCATTCAGCTTGAATTGGCAAAGCAACTGCCTCATGAGTGACATAATATTTGTGGCAATCGCTGAGTGCTCTCGTTCGTTTTAGAATTTAATCATCTATTCAAGGTTAGGCTCAATAGTTTGAACAGCCAGTCAACAACTTCCAGTAAAACAAAGATTAACTACTTAGGGAGGGTAACCACATATCGTTATTTTGGTCTGTGTCTTGTCTCATCAAATTTTAGATAAAACGCGCTATTTCATGAGAAAAAACCACATGACCTGGAGCTGCCTTTCTTTCAGACATGAATTCAGTGTTTTTCTCTGGTGTGGAGTAGATATACATTCATGGGAACTTATGTAACACATACGGAAGGAGAATAGTTGAGTGCCCTTTTGTTTATCTAGGGTGGAGACTTTGATAAAAGAGTTCTTTGTGTCCTCACATGGATGATAGAACTGTTGACTCATTAAGACAGAATTCTCCTTTCCTCTTTCAGGGCCGCTGAAGAGTCAACACATAATTCAACTCTTACGCCGAACAGTTTGAGGAATAGTCAGAAGATCTCGTTGCTATTACTCAGAGAATTAGGATTTGCAACTTTACATTGTACTGCCTTCACTATGGAGATAGGTTGGCTAACCTTCGACCTTGTACATTTCGATACCCTTGCTATAGACAGGAGGATTCTGAGGAGGTGATTGAAGGCGTTGAAAGAGCAATTAGATCCAAATGTGAAAATGTTACTGATGGTGTGAGGATATCGGAATGATGTAGCCAGAATTGATTTTACCAAAGTTGATGCATGGGTAGTGTAATGAAGTTTAAATGGCAGTTTTATTTAGTTCCTCTGACCAGTGAACCTTGTGGCCAATTGCTTCTTAAGGAGAGTCTATTGTTTCTTCCTGCATTTTCCTCTTTTTCCGGTCTTAGCTCTCTGTAATTGTGTTTTTAACTCGTGTTAGAAAAGCATGACTATAGATGATTCATCCTCTATGGTAGATGTTGGCAGTTCACTATAGAGGGAGGTTTGGTCATTCTAGTTAGAACAAATGCTAGGATTACTTAGACTAGTTCATCGAATAATAATAATTAATTTGGCAGATTGATATAGGTGTTGGTTGTTAGTTTTGGCTGCGCTTGTTTAAATGTGCACTTGCTGTCACTCACTTCACTTGAAATATCATTTTATAATCTTTTAAATTATTAGTTTGAGCTTCCAGGTTCCAGAAGCTGATCTGAGATAGATGTTCTTCTAGTTTTCATAAACATGAAATTGTGCAAATTCTGGAGATACGTCTCCTGACTAGATTTACGGCAATGGACTTGATACAACGAAAAGTTGACCAATGCAGTTGGCACAGCATTCAATGTGCATGAAGTGAATAAAAGCTGACCAGCGGCCAGAAACCATTTATTTGGGGTTGCTTTCTGGTGGACAATCCTGAAGCCTACAAGCATCGCAACGGTCAACTGTAAAACCATCTTATGCATCTTTTTCTAATCCACCTCCACGAGGAGTCCACTTCCTTATACCATCCTTGGAGACTCCAGATATATACCAAAGTAATTGGTATTCTTGTGCAACTTTGGCCAAGAGTATCATATCTATACTTTCTTTTTAGTCTTATATCTGATGTTCGCTTATGTCAGTTTGCCTTTGGCAGGCTACCTAATTCCCCAAGGTCACCACTGGGAATTGGTGTCCATGGCTTGGGAGCAGACACTTATTCAATACTTAGTTGAAACCCCTCATATTGTGGTGGACATGGAAAACTTACTTGCTAAATTGTGATTGATGTATGGAAATTTTAAAGAATATCGTCAGGATTAAAGTAGGGGTCCTGCAAAGCTAAGTAGTGTTGACGGTGCTAACTTTACAGTTCTTTTGGGTTGTTTAAGGTCAAAGTATTGAATAAGTGGATATCATTTGATTGAAAAGCAAAATATTCGGACTTTGGCCTTGTCACTCTGAATGATCGGTGGAGCCATAAAAGCTCGGGAAGCACGGTTTCGCCATGTGTTATTGTCATTGTCGATGCCCTGAGGTGCATTGGTGTGGCTGAGTTCTAATGGGAATTGGTCAGTTCATGCAAAAGAGGTGCACAGCCAACGCTGGCCAAAAGTTCCAACCTGCCTGTGAAAATGGCATCTAACCATACGGACATAGAAGGTGCTCTGAAGTGAGGCAAAGCTCATCTGTTACTTACGAGCTATCCGACAAGAAGCTAATGATGGCATTCGGACGACGAATCTTAGCAAAGTAGCAACAAAATGATATGAAGACTGTCCCAAACCTTTTATAATTCCTTCTCCTTTGGCTTTTCCAGGAATCCTGTGACTCAAAAAACATGGGACAGAAACATTTAGCCTTGCAGTGGCGGTGGCACCTGTCCGGACCTTCAGCATTCTTGTCCTAATGCGTAGCTTCTTTGTGGTTTTGACTTGCCTTAGTACAGTAATGATGTGGTAGTTCTTAAAAAGATGGACGATGTTAGTGGGGTGCAACAAATACCCCTTTGCAGTTGGACTGAGTGTTTGAAAGTCTTAACATCTTCTTTGACTTTAAAACCTTGTTTTATAGAAGTGATGGTACTTTCCTCTCTCACAAGCTCGAATTTTTTGTTCCGCGCGGAATTTCCTTCTCTCTGTTCAACTCCCGCTTTGTCTGCGCAATATGTACCGGCAACATCGATTGAGTCACCCGTGTTAGGATGTGGCCTAGATTCATTTACAAAGAGCTGAGGAAGAGATGCATAAGCTCATTGACAAACCTAACCGGTCTTGCCTCCTGATTGCCTTATCTGTTGTGCTTGCGTCTTTGGTTTCTTTCTCAGATGCTGAAGTTCATTACCACGAATTTGTTGTAGGTCCTCCTCGTGCTTCTTGTTTTCTCTCTCTGTCTCTGCAAAGGGACTAGCTCTATGAAGTTCTAAACACTTCCGTCTTCCTTGATTCGACTAGATTCAAGCACAACCGGTGAAAAGGCTATGCAGAACCCACAAGATTATCACTGTTAACGGGCAGTTCCCAGGGCCGATACTAGAAGTGAGAGATGGTGATTCTCTTATCATCAAAACCACGAATATTGCTCAATACAACGTCACCCTTCACTGGTAAAGTTGGCAAATCAGAAACTCTGGCAATGAATGCATGAGTTAAGGGTAGCCATAGCAAGCGCAACGATGTGCATGAGGCGTGCATCAGATTCCAGCCCGCAATACTTAACCGAGCTCTGCGTTCTTGAATCTCAGGCTAACAGCTTGTGTTTGCCAGGCATGGAGTTCGACAATTAGCCAATCCATGGGGCGGATGGACCTGAATATGTTACCCAGTGTCCAATACAACCGGGAGGGACCTACACCTACCGCTTCACCATCCAAAAACAAGAGGGGACATTGTGGTGGCATGCGCATAGCAAATGGCTTCGGGCTACCGTTTACGGAGCTCTTGTCATTTACCCTAAAGTCGGTTTGCCCTACCCTTTCCCAACACCAAGCCAAGAGATTCCTATTCTTCTTGGTAAGGTTGAACATATAAGCGATTTGATCAATCCTTAAGTATTGATCATTACTCGTGACATGGCGATGCTCTTTCGCAGGAGAATGGTTTGATAGAGACCCTATGGATATCCTTCGGCAGGCCCTGTTCACGGGAGCTGCTCCGAACGTGTCCGATGCATACACCATCAATGGCCAGCCAGGAGATTTCTACAGATGTTCTAGCCGAGGTTTCCAACTCCTTATGCCAATTAAACTCTTGTCGATACATAGCATAACGTTATTTACGGAGAACTTCAGTCCAAGTAGTGACGACATGACGGCAAATGCAAATGCAGAAACCGCGGTGTTTTCAGTGGAGTCGGGCGAGACGGTCCTATTAAGGTTCGTTAACGCTGGCACTCAATCAAGAGCTCTTCTTTGCAGTGGCCAACCATAAGCTGACCGTCGTAGGGGTTGATGCTGCCTATACCAAACCGTTTACAACTAGTGTTGTCATGATCGCACCCGGTCAGACCACTGATGTTCTCCTTACTGCCGATCAGTCTCCATCTCGCTACTACATGGCAGCGAGTGCTTATCACACCGCCCAAAATGCAGCATTTGACAATACTACCGCCACCGCTATACTTGAATACAAATCCGAGTCTTGCAGTGCAAGAAGGCAGTCCTCTCGGGTGCTCGTCCCGCAACTTCCAGCCTTCAATGACACAGCCACCGCGACTGCATTCACGGCTGGATTAAGGAGTCCTTCCAAGGTCAGCGTCCCTAACAACATAGACGAGAATTTATTCTTCACGGTGGGTCTCGGACTCGTCAATTGCTTGCTTCCTAGCCCAAATTGTCAAGGCCCAAACGGAACACGCTTTATCGCCAGCATAAACAACGTCTCCTTCGTCCTCCCGACCGCCCTCTCCGTGATGCAAGCCTATTACCAAGGTGTTTCTGGCATCTTCAGCGCAGATTTCCCACCCACCATCCCCCGATTCGATTCGACTACACTGGCAACGTGAGCAGAGGATTGTGGCAACCTGTAGGTGGGACGAAAGTATATAAGCTAAAATACAGTTCTGCGGTGCAGATTGTTATGCAGGACACGAACATTGTGACCACCGAGGACCAACCCCATGCACCTCCATGGATACCAATTTTCCGTGGTCGGGGCAGGCTTTGGCAACTTCGATGCGGCAAGGGATACGCCAACATTTAACCTCGTCGATCCCCCTGTTAGGAATACCATCGGGACACCCCCAGGTGGGTGGGTAGCAATCAGATTCGTGGCTGACAATCCAGGTAAACAATGCACTCGCTCTGTTTTCTTCTAGTCTGCGACTGCGGTGGAACATTTCACTGACTTGACTTTGCTTTCTCTACATATTTATGGCTGTTGTAGGAGTGTGGTTGATGCATTGTCACCTTGATTCACACCTTGTATGGGGTCTTGCTATGTGTTTCCTGGTCGAGAATGGAGAAGGCGATCAGCAGACCGTGATACCTCCACCGCCTGATCTACCTCAGTGTTGAGCACCGGTCATCGAATTCGATATCAAAGTCGCCATTCTTCTTATGTCTAGAACTGTAACATATATACTCACCCGGATGTGCTCCAATAGATTTTGAGGACTCTTGCTGGATCTCAACTGGATGCTTCATTTGCTTGATTCCTGTTTAATTCCATTATGCTGTTGAAAAGCTCTTTTGAAGAAAAACATAGCAAGTGAATTGATTGACTCGAACAAAATCAGCAACTTGAAAACAAAAGGCCTTGTGACAACAAAACGTTTGAAGGGACTATGTGACCTTTCAAGCCTCACATCTGTGTTGATTAATATAAAAGCTAACACTCATCCCAAGTGGACAACATTTTGTGACCATTTCGAGTACTCCTTTGGGGGGTTGAACCGGGCAAATATCGTTAAAAACATTATATGGGCATGTATGCTCCTCGAATAGATGTATGGCTAGGAGAGTAGGTCTGTCTAATGAAAGTGGAGAGTAATCACTCTCTACAACGAGAGAATTCGGCTAGGGTGCGGCTCTATAAGCTTATACCCTCCCAAATGATCAGCACTTTCTGCTACTTTGAATATTACTTTTGAAACTTGGCCCTAGAGCGACTAG
The DNA here is from genome assembly GCA_019149425.1 of Psidium friedrichsthalianum. Lineage (NCBI taxonomy): Eukaryota > Viridiplantae > Streptophyta > Magnoliopsida > Myrtales > Myrtaceae > Psidium > Psidium friedrichsthalianum. The sequence continues at coordinate 57,102 of JAGVVM010019747.1, forward strand.
ATTGAGTCGTTACAGACTATAGGTTGCAAATCTCCATCTTCATTTATAAAATCTTAACCTTTTTCTAGATCGACCGACTCTTTAAAGAATTGTATCAGGAATTATATATTAATGAATCACAAAATTTTGTACTTCTAAATCCTCGACGCTCCTAGGTTAGGCAGTTGAATTACCTGACGAGGAAGTCGTTCTCATCTAAAGACAAAACCAAAATCATTCTAGAAAAGGGAAATTGGTCATTCTGCCATCATCATTCTCCTTTGCACAAGCTAACAGGTCAAGGTCGACAAGTAAAATGTCAATGAAGTTGTCGAGCCGCTTCCGTTTGTTGAGCAAGCAAAGCTGAAAGCTCAGCTCCGCTCCAACGTCCATCTTCTTCGGAAACTCCGCCAGACCGTGAACAAAGTTCGCGACTTTGGAGAAATCATCACATGCGCGCTCTCCTCCATTGTCGCCACCATCATCACCCACGCCGAATCCTTCGAACCCAATTTCGGTCTCGCTTCCCTCTCGCCAAGATGAGCTCTCTCTCGCTCGCTTCCCCGGCCGCTTTTCCCAAATGCCTCCTCTTCGCTGCCTCCGACCCCTCCTTCAAGCCTTCCCTGTTCTTGAATTTCCCTGGAGCGCCCCGCCATGGAGTTCCCGGCCTCCGTCTCGGGAAGGCGGGTCGTCGATCAATGGCTTCCATGAGCGCCTCCGTCGGATCCCAGAAGGCCGTCGACGACGGGTTGTTTCTTGATTACAAGCCCTCTACCGCTTTCTTGTTCCCCGGTCAGGTGTGTTTCGATTATCTCGCTCGTGCAATTTCGTTTAGCTCGCGTGTTGAGCGATTCTTGTCTGATCTCATTGAAGGAGAGATGATTTTGTGAGGGGGTTAGAGTGTGTTTTGCGAGGAACACTGCTTTAGTTTCTTGAGCAGTGATGGGACGGCTTTGCTTTCGGACTTGTGGGTAACCAGTTGTGTGAAATCATCCTTAGAGTAGGCTGAGTCGTAATCTACATGAGTACATTGCAAACTTGTCGTGCATCTAGCCGTGATTTTACATTCTGCCTTATGCTTAGTGAACGTGGCTTCTCAGGTTGAATTTGGTTTGTCTGAAGTTTCGCTGCCAAGGTTGGCTTAATGCATATAATCGAGCTGTGTATCGAAATGCAGTGGATATTTATTCTTGGAAAGACGATAACTTTATTGAGTTTGGGCATGCTGGTGTTTTGCTATTTGTATAATCTCAGTGCTGTGGCTTGTAATCTTGCACCCTTGCTCACTTTGGTTGTCTAACTTTTAGTCTAAACTTGCAGGGTGCACAAGCAGTTGGAATGGGAAAAGATGCCCAGAGTGTGCCTGCTGCAGCAGAATTATACATAAAGGCAAATGACATTTTAGGGTAAGCCCTTTCCTTTATAACTTTGACTGATCAACGCATCTCAATTGGAAAAGTCTCGGCCAAACTGGTATCTGAAACCATATGAGGATTTGTTGAATGGATAATGCTTTACTGGTTTTTTTGTCCTGGAGAATGCCAGGGTGCATGAGCTGATTTGTTTCAGCTTCAATTGGTTGCGGCGTGTTTGACGAGTCTCTTAAGTTTTTGCTCTTGCATTTTATGAAGGTATGATCTTCTAGATGTTTGTAGCAGTGGTCCGAAAGAAAAAACTTGATTCAACTGTTATAAGTCAGGTACACACTGCAATCACTGCTCAGTAGTACTTCTCTATGTCATTGCAAATCATCCTTTGTTTTCACTCTTTTAGGAGGTGGAAGACGTTAGGTATCTGGTTGGATCAGTGGGATAAATTATGGAGGTTATGATAGATAATTACAATGTCATCTCTTAGAACAACGATTGTGAAAATGTTGTTTTCATCTTGCAGCCAGCCATCTATGTCACAAGTCTGGCTGCAGTTGAGATACTACGTGCTCGGGAAGGAGGCCAACAGATAATTGAATCTGTCGATGTTACTTGTGGGTTAAGCTTGGGAGAATACACTGCTCTAGCATTTGCTGGAGCTTTCAGGTCAATGATACCTAATCCTGCATCTTCTTTGTTTGTAATTGTGGGAGTGCACATTCTCAATTCCCTAAAGTCGGTAGCACACCAACCCCTATGGTTGGTATAGTTATTTGGGGCGTTGGAGGATTTCCACTGCATGATCTAAAGGTCACTCATTAAAATCTATTTAAATGCATGCAAACTGTTTTTGGGTCAGGACCACCTACACAGGCGAAGACCAGAAAAGTCGGTTGCACTATTGGGTTATATTACAATTAACAATTATGCATTCCCTTAAGCTTTACTTTGACTACCTGTTCTTTTTACTTGGTGTGTACCTCTCCGTCTCTTCACTTCTATCTATCTTTCTATCTTATTACTCATTGGATTTTTCCACAAGTTTTTGTATCAACTTTAAGGAGATGTACTGCTCTTTTATTTTCTGATTTTGGTTTTCATTTTTTTTATCAGCTTTGAGGATGGGCTTAAATTGGTCAAACTACGAGGAGAAGCAATGCAGGTAATCATCCTTTATACAAGGCAAATGGAGTTGTAATTAGATTTACTACTTACCTGTTCCAACATCGAACTTCGTAGCCAAGGTACCTTGGCTATCACGTTACTGCAAATTTCCCCGTTAATAACGTCTAGTTACTATGGCCACCAGGAAGCTGCTGATGCGGCTAGGAGTGCTATGGTCAGTATCATAGGGTGGATTCAGAGAAGGTCCAACTGTTGTGTGATGCTGCTAATGAAGAAGTTGATGAAGCAAATAAAGTTCAGATTGCAAATTACCTTTGCACTGTAAGATTTCTCCTGCTAGAAAGCGGTGGATGCTTCATTTGTTTATATTCTACTTTTTTCTGGGAGGATGCAAAAAGGAACTATGCCGGACTATTGTCTAGTACGGAAGTGAATAATGCAAGAACCTGGAGCAGCTAATCTGAACAAATTAGCACTCTTTCTATCGTCTTCAAATGACATTCGAGTGTCGTTTTTATATTGGTAGGGCAATTATGCAGTCTCTGGAGGCTTGAAAGGAATAGAAGCAGTAGAAGCTAAAGCAAAGTCATTTAAGGCTCGGATGACGGTATTCTTCCTTTGAATATGATCGTTCAATAATAGCATGGAGCCAGGAAGTAAAACCAGTTTCTTGTCCCTGACTCATTAGGTGCGTCTAGCTGTCGCTGGTGCTTTCCACACAAGCTTTATGGAACCAGCAGTCTCTAGGTTGGAAGCTGCATTGGCTGCAACAGAAATCAGGACTCCTAGAATACCAGTCATATCCAATGTTGATGCAAAACCACATGCTGATCCAGACACAATTAAGAGGATATTAGCAAATCAGGTAAGCCAGCTAGGAACTTGATCTGTTTCGGGAATCAGACTGTTGTTGAGCGAACTTTGCTTCAAATTCGTAGGTGACTTCTCCTGTTCAGTGGGAAACAACAATCAAGACTCTTCTCACAAAAGGGTTGAAGAAGAGCTATGAATTAGGGCCTGGAAAGGTAAAACGTTATGAGGGTTACACTCAAATAGTTCCTGCTTTATACTCGTGAGATATTCATAGTAATGAGCCGACATTGGATCATATCCAGGTGATTGCTGGTATTGTCAAGAGAATGGACAAGAGTGCTGAGATTGAAAATATCGGAGCTTGAAGCTTTTGAATGTGTCCTAGAATGTGCTGCTGCAATTTTGACTTCGCATGCGGCTTGTCAGCACGTATTTGTTGCTCGATCCCACGAGTCATGAAGAGCTTGAGGTTCCTTTTCACTTTGCACCTCTGTTTTTCCTCCCTTTGAGCCGGTTTATGATGGCATACAGAGGAAGTAGATTTATCAGCACTTGCTTTGTATGAGAGATGGTAGTGGATCGTGTAGAAAAGACACTTTTGCATGTGGGTGGGAATAACCGAATAAGGACTAAATTGCTCAATCGCACAACATTCATCTTCTCTTTTGTATATCCATCTGTCTCTGTTTCTTATTGTGGAGAGGAAATTTATTAGGAACCCGAGCACTTGAACATATATTTGAGGAGGAAGAAAGTGATGCCGCCGGTAAAGATGAAATGTTTTGAATCTTTAATGAGAAAATGTATGTATCTTTGTATAAATGGGAGTAAGATAGGAGATGTTCTAATTGAAGAACTGAGTCATTGAAACTACGTTTTAGGCAATTTTGCGAGAGGAGTACTGGACAGGCCTACGATCTCGACGAGTGGCATGGCTTAGGAGCTTGTGATGGCAGTTGCGACAACGCAGTTGCTACTGGTTTCCGATTCGACGTTAAGAGTTTGATCCGTCAATTGGATATCAATTTGCTTGTATTTGAATCGATAATCAAGCATCACAATCTCCTGGAGTAGTGATGTTGATGACAAACCGGAGTTGACGGTGGAGGGCCATGCCCACTACAATAGTAATTATGGCGGCGTGGCCGGAGGCGATGATGATCATGTGGTAAGGCGCGTCATTAGGGGTTGATTTGAAAACGCAATGCCGTTCTAAAGGCTCGAATGCTCTTCTGGATTTTTCTTATATATTAATTGGCGCAAAAAAAAAAAGAAAAAAAGAAAGCAGTAGATGGAAAA